>SNQJ01S0059987.1:25367-41410 GCA_010110895.2 Picea sitchensis | reverse complement strand
CCAACCATGTACCAAGTATGTACCAATAATGTATCAACTAATCATCAACTATGACTCATCAAGATGTACCAACATCATCAACTATACACCACATGTATGTGCCAACTCATCAACTACTTATCTCAACCATGTACCCAACATGTACCTCAACTAAAATCCCTCATCAATTTCATCATCCAAATATGATTTGTAAATCTGTAATAGACCTGGTGTATATGATCACATACCTGCAAACCTTCCTTAACTTTAACAATAAGAGACTATCATTTTCATCAAACTTTACTTTAGTATCACATGACTAATTTTGGATTAGTCAAAAACCCTAACTTGCAATAATCATAACTATGTACATGTAATGAATAAAGATCTGAAAATGGTACACAATGTTCTTCAGTGTCTTTTATGCAATTCCTCCATATTTCAATACTTGGAACCTCTTAGAAAAGGAGTTATAGAAAAAATGGCATACCTTGTTGAATTTTGGCTTATTCTAGAGAGCGAACTTGTAGAGCATGCGCCTCACGGAATATTTGTTGTATGGATCTGAAAATTGTAAAAAGAATACTACAGACTATAATCTAACCAACACATTTCATCTTACTGAATTTGGATCTGTTATGAAGAAGTTATGACATTTTTACCCGAAACACATGTTTTAGACTAGTTTCAAGACTAGCCACAAACCCTATTTTCCACGAAGTGTAACTCCAAAAATAAAACGACCCACAAACTGAAATTTGTACCACAACTACTTGGATATGTTTCCTCAATGGCCTCCCAATTTCATGGCCTGAATCATTCTATAAAAAAAATTATTGTGAAAATGGTGAGATGACCTATAAATAACATACCTTAGAAAGCATCATCAAAAGAATTTATCCTCCCTTGAATTTCAGTCTTCTTTACTTTAGCTTCCCTCTAAAATTCATATTAGATATCCTTTGGTTACCTTAGTAACCTGTAGATATTCAATATGCTCAAATGTGATTAAAATGAGATAGCCTTGCCTCTTATTTATACTTTCATGTAGCTTCCTCAAGGGGTTACCTTTTAACCATCTTAACCCACTTTCCTTATTTTAGGGTTAACCTACTTCTAACCACTTGTAAATTAGTAATTTCTCCATTAAATTTATTATTTAAATAATTTATTTTGTATTTGATTTGACTTATAGTACACCCATCACTTCACCTTATTATTTACCTTCTAAAATTTCTTAAACCACTTTGACTACTTTGACCTTTTGGGGCTTCTAGATGACTCATGAGGGTTCTCCAACTTCACATGGCCATAACTCTCTAACCGTGGGGACTTATGTGACGTTCCACATACCACTGGAAATGGAATGACATGTATTATCCATATAGAATATTCTTACCTGAAAATATATCAAAACCCATACCATTATCCATCAAACAAACATGGGTCCATTACCCAAACCTTTCTCCAACTTCACATGGACATAACTCTCTAACCGTGAGGAGTTATGTGACGTCCCACATACCACCGAAAATCATGACATTTAATACCCATATAGAATATTCTTACCTTCAAATATATTAAAACTCATACCATTATACATCAAACAAACTTGGGTCCATTACCCAAACATTTTTGTGCTACTGGAATTTGCTACCAAACTTTCTCCAAGGGTTGACATCAATCTACAATATCACTCTCCAATGGTTGATATCAATGACAACCAACAATCCATACCAATTTTCCATCAGCCTAAGCCAATTGTCTGACAGATCCTATATCATCATTTAAAATATTCCAAGGGGATTGGGTTCTCCTTCTAGTGGGTTATAGAAAACTTAGGGAGTGGATGCTTCCTTCAAGTTGGTGCTTGTAAAATCTTGAAACTACTTAAGAAAAGTTTCTTTGGTTTTCTCCCAGTTGGGCTTCCATGTAAAAATATGTGTGCAATGTGTATGAGTGTATGTGTTGATGAATGACATGATTAATGGTTATGTTTTATATAATGATTGAAGGTTAAAATTGTTGAAATAAATCTATATTGGTTCACCCCCCCTCCCCTCTTAATATTCTTGAATATTATAACAATTGGTATTAGAGTGGGTTCCTTCATGAAAAATCTACCCACTGGAAGGAAGATCATGGATAAGCAAGGATAATTTACCAAAAATGGAACACCATTTTCCGATAGGAAAAATTATGGTTTTTGGAGCATAAGAAAGAGATTTTTTTGCAGGCACATGGATTTAATGTTTGGCAAGCTATAGTAAATGGATACACTGCAACATCTTCTTCCCCAAGAGATAATGCTGGTAAAAATCGTAGTGAATACAATTCAAAGGCTATAAATGGAATTTTAAGTGGTGTAACAGGTTCAGAATTTGTTAAGGTTATGCATTCTGATTTCGCAAAGGAAATATAGGACAAGCTCAAGAATGTTTATGAAGGAGATGCTAAAGTCAAAGGGGTCAAGATTCATACTTACAGAGGATAATTTGAACGTATCATAATGAAGGACGATGAAGATATTGTAGTTTATTTTCTCTTAGTTGACGAAATTGTGAATATGATAAGAGGACTGGGAGAAAAGATCGAAAATTCAGTTATTGTGCAAAATATGTTGAGATCCCTCCCAATGAGATTTGACCCTAAAATATCAGCTTGAGAAGAAACACAAGATATGGCTACATTGAGCATGGATGAATTACATGGAATACTTACAGTGGATGAAATGAGAATGGAACGGGAAAATCTATCTAGAAGGAAGTGGCTTTCAAATCCTCCAAGAAGACAATAAAGAACAAGACAAAGTCAAAACCCTGCTCCAACAATAGTGATGATTCAAACAATGAAGAAGAAGCCAACTTTGTGAAAAAGTTGAAAAGAGGAATTGGCAACTATAAAGGTAAGATTCCTTTCAAATGATTTAATTGTGGTAAAGTTGACCATTTTGCTTCCAAATGTCCTTATGCAAGGAGTTCAAATAGTGATGAAGAAGAAGTTCCTAAGAAATAAAATAAATATCAAAAAAGAGACAAGAAAAGAAATAAAGCACGATTTTTTTTAAATAAAAGCCTCTATTCAAAAGACAATAGTTCCTCATATGATGAAGATGATGGTAGTGATAGTGACTCAAGAAGAGTACTCTTCATGGAATTAGAGAATAAAGAGGAAACTACTGAAAATAATGAAGGAGACTACGAAGAATAAGGAGAAGTGAATCTTGAGGTAGAATTGATCAGTGCCTTAAGTGATCTAAGAATAGCAAGGAAGAAAAACAAAGTCTTTCAAATAAGAGTTAAGTAAACTGAAGGAAGGCTTTCGAAACCCTAACAAAAATTCTGAAAAAGCCAAGAAGACTATCATATATCTAAGGATTCAGTTGGAATAATCCAAAGTGATTGAAGAAACACACAAGAGACAACTGAAAAAAAAAATTAAAAAAAAATAACAGAGAATCTAGAAGCTGATATAGTCTCACTAAGAAATGAACTACAAAAGAAGGACATCCAACAAAATTTTGGAAATAGCACCAAAATAATGGATGAAATCATCTGCAATAAAAAACCATTCTATGACGAGTCTGGACTTAGATACAAACAAAATAATATTGATGAGGATTCAAGCTCTATGATGTTAGGAAATGAAATAGATCAAAGAATTTATGCAGATACCATCGAGGGTTCCATCAGAAAGAAGAATGCTAGCCTCTAAAGGAAGACAAAGAAAAACCATAAATAAAGAAGAATCAAGAAGAATATTGTGCACTCAGAGGAACATGGAATCAACAACAAATGATGAAGAATACCCAAGAAGAATATCATGATTTCATAAGAACAACACCAACTAGAAGACCACCCACACCTAGGTACCAAAATATTTTTCTTGGCTTGTGTTATTCTTGCAATAATTTTAGGCATAAAGCCATAAATTCTAGAGCCTATACAAAAGGTAGAAACACCTAGAACATAATTAGATATGAGATTCCCAAGAATAATTATGAATGAAATTATCCCATAAAGACTTGTGAGGCGTTTGATAGAAATTATAACAGTTTTGGTGCTCTGGGTTATGAAATTGAATGCTACAAATGTAAAAAAAATGGATACATAGCCAGAAATTGCAGAAGTGATTTGATTGTTTCTTCAAGGGAAACTAGGCATGTTCCTTTCAATCATATTGGGGAACAACAGATAAATTGGAAAAGGAAGCAAGAATATTTTAAGGTTGAGTAATATGGTTTTCCCTTACAAGCCCAAAATAGAAGAAGTCATTGGTATATTGGCAGTGGATTCTCAAAGCATATGAATGGAGACAAAAACTTATTTGTAACATTAAAGAAAGAAAAAGAGGGGTATGTCACATTTGGAAATGATAACTCAACCAAAATTATAGGAAGAGGCAAGGAAGGAAGGAAAGTTGAAAACCAAGAAGAAAAGAAGAAATTAGAAGCAGAACAAGAAGAAAACAACCACCAATATTTTTAGACACCTTCTAGGACACCCAACCACTAGGTTAAGAATAATAATCCACCAGAAAAAATCATTGGAGATAGAAGTGTCAGAGTAGAATCCAGAAGAAAAAGGAAAGCATAGACACCTAAACAATGACATTTTTCATTACTATCCACAGTTGAACCAAGTAACTTTGAGGAAGCCAGAAATGGTGAACATTGGATCAAGGATATGGAAGAAGAACTAAATCAAATAGAGAAGAATGATACATGGGAACCATTTCCAAGACCAAAGGACAAAAATGTGATTGGGACAAAATGGGTCTTTAGAAACAAGCTAAAATAAGATGTAAAGGTAACCAAAAATAAAGAAAAACTAGTGTGCAAAGGATATGCTCCATTTGAAGGAAAATATTTTGAAGAAAACTTTTCTCCCGTGGACATAATGGAAGAAATCAGAATGTTCTTAGCTTATGCATTCTTCAAAAGGATCAAAGTGTATCAAATGGACATAAAATCATCTTTTCTAAATGGAGAATTAGAAGAAAAAGTCTACATAGAACAACCAAAAGGGTCTCTACTATCATAAAAAGAAGACTATGTTTGCAGATTGAATAAATTTTTGTATGGGCTTAAGCAAGATCTAAGAGATTGGTACTCAAGATTTGACAGGTACTTACAACAATAAGGATTCAGAAGGGGAAATGTAGATAGTAACCTCTACATAAAATTGGATCAAGGTAATATAATTATTATTGAAGTGCATGTTGATGACATCGTCTTTGGAAGTGATGATGATATATTGAGTCAGACGTTTTCCAAGGATATGCATAATGAATTTGAAATATCCCTACTTGGGGAGTTGACTTTATTCTTGAGACTCCAAATATCTCAGCTAGATGAAGGAATTTTTATTTCCCAAACCAAGTACATCAAGGAAATATTAAAGAAGTTAAAAATGGAAGACTCTAAACCTATGAGTACTCATATGGCTATTGTTGCAAGTTGAGCAAAGATGATTAATCTAAAGAAGCATATCAAAGACTCTACATATCAATGATTGGTACTCTACTCTATGTGACAACTTCAATACTAGTTGTGATTCAAGTAGTTGGATAGGTCGCAAGATTTCAAGCAACACCAAAGGAAACCCATGTTCTATTAGTGAAAAGGATCTTCAGATATCTTAAAGGAACAACAGATTTTGGGCTATGGTATCCGAAAGGAAATAAGTTAACTTTGGTTTCCTACATGAATGTATATTGGGCAAGAAGTATTGATGACAAAATAAGTACAAGTGGAGTATCTTTCTACTTAGGTGACTACTTAGTGTCCTGGTTGAGCAAGAAGCAATATTCAGTATCCTTATCCATAATAGAAGAAAAATATATCGCAATAGAAATATGGTGTACTTATATTCTCTAGATGAAGAAAACCCTACAATACATAGAAGTGAGATATGATGAGCCTATTTTGATACTGTGTGACAACACCAATTCTATAAACATCTCCAAGAATCCAGTGATGCATTCCAAGACCAAACATATTCCTATTAAGTTCCACTTTCTGTGGGAACAAGTCACAGAAAAGAATATCAAGATGGAGTACAATGGGACAAAATAACAGAGTGCAGACATATTCACAAAGCCTCTTCCTAGGGAGACCTTTGAGTATCTTTGACAAAAACTTGGAGTAATTTCTGATCCAAATTGATTTCCATAATATTCTACAAGAAAAAAAAAGGGGGGGGGAATATTGTCAGTGGGAGTTACCCTTTTCCATCGATATCAAAAGGGGAGATAAAAACCGTAAAACTAGAAGCATGAAGACAGGGCGAGTCAACATGAATACAAGAGGACAATAAAGTCATTGAGATCATAGCATGAATACATTGGAGCACAGTTTTTTTACTAAGTTTCCATCAATGCCAAAGGGGGAGATGGTTGGAAAATCGATTTTCATTTATGTAAGCCCTAGAATAATCTCTAAGGAAAATCCCAGAATCACATAATAGTGATAATTATGTGTCCACTTGAATAATCCTTGAAAATCCTTGAAAGATCCTTGACATAAGCATATATAACTCAAAAGCGGTCCCCTTATGGCGTATCTTTTAAGCATATCTCTCACAGGATGAGATAACATGTGGTTGTTTCCACATGCCCACTTTGAGTTGTACACAAATGGAGCCTTGAAGAATCCCTAAAACCAAGTGAAGAAGCCCCTAAATTCAAGTGAAAAAATCCCTAAAAGCAAGATAAGAAGCCCCTAATCCAAGAGAAGAAGCCCCTAAAGTAAAGTAAAGAATCCCCTAAGGTCAACCATCCTTAAGGAAGAGGTGTGACCCAAAAGTTGTGACCCTTGGTTGCACCCCCTCATGTAGATAAGACTCATATAAATAAGAGGAGCCTCATTTGGAATTTGGATCACACCAATTCGACCTATCCATGGAAGAGGAGCGAATTTCCAAGGGAAGATTAAGTGAAGAAGAGAAAAATTCCATGGGAAGATTAAGTGAAGAAGGGAAAAATTCCAAGGGAAGATGAAGTCTTGTGATGATTTGTTCTAGGGTTTTGTTTGAAGTTCATCTTGGCATTTTCCATACAATTATTTTCTAGAACTATTAAGATAGAAAAACTTGGAGGTTTTTCATAAGAGATAGAAAATAATCTTGGGTATGAATTTCATGTCTTGACTCATTACAGGTTTGGAGTTATACTCAATGGAAGTTGAGGTTCTTTAAATTAGGGTTTTCTTCTTCAAAACAAGTCATCTTTCCATTTTCACTATAAAAAAAAATTGGGGACAACTCAAGGAGATAAACTTGGAGGAATTTCATAGAAGATATTGAAGAATATTGGGTACAAGTTTTAGATCTTGATTCATTACAGGTACAAAGTTATCCTTGTTGGAAGTTAGGGTTTGTGACTAATCCATAAACTAGTCCCAAACATGTGTTCCAGATAAAATGGTTATATCTGAATCTTGGTAGGTCCAAATTGAATTTCACTTGTTGCATTAGAAGGAGAATAGATCATAATAGAAAACGTCAAATTTTTAGAGTCGGAAACTGAAAATTGAGCTTGTGGCGAATCGTACAAGTTTGTCGATTTGAGGTATAGGTCTGAGAAATTTTGTATGCAAATTTAAGTGGTGATATTGGTATTTTATTTGAAGGTTGATTTGATCCTATATCATCATTTAAAATATTCCAAGGTGATTTGTGTATCCTTCTAGCAGGTGCTGGAAAACTCAGGGAGTGGGTGCTTCCTTCAAATTGGTGCTTGTAAAATCTTGAAACTACTTAAGAAAAAATTTTGTTGTTTTCTCTTAGTTGGGTTTCCACGTAAAAATCTGTGTGCAATGTGTATGAGTTTATGTGATTATGAATGAAATGATTAATGGTTAATGTTTATGTAGTGATTTAAGGTTAAAAATTTTGAAATAACTCTATACTGATTCACACCCTGCCCCCTCTCAGTGTTCTTGAGAATTCTAACAAAGGAAATATGGAAAATATTAATGAAATAAGAATTTCCTTTGAGAACATATATTTCAATCATGCTTATAGAGAACTTGATGAATATCTAGAAAAATTACCCAGTGAAGATTTACACGTACATGAAGGTTCATTGGTTACAATTGAGATTAATGAAAGAGGTTGTCTCCCTGAAGAGAGTATATTCCTCTTTTTAAATATTTGTCAATTCATTGAAGCAGTACAAAATTTCTAAAGATGATATTTTGAATCTATCTTTTAAACAATTTTTTTAGTTTATTGGAAATGGCTAGAGAACTAGATGTTGATGGAGGATTATATATGTACTTTTGAGATTATAGACTAAAGGAAGAACTTAAATAGATCATTTTATTCTAGTATATGGAAAAGTGACATGGTCCTCTATAGTGCCAAAAGGTCAGATCAAATGTATATTTTGATTTCATTTAGAAATATTGAATATACTATTGTTTTTCTTAAAAAAATAATAAGGCAGTTATTGGATATAAACTCCACCTAAATGTAGAGTTTGATCTCAAAAATAATTAGAGATCAACTAATTACATAACTAGATGAACTACATTATAGGGTGGTAGGTGTGGGGGGATAANTTGTTTTTCTTAAAAAAATAATAAGGCAGTTATTGGATATAAACTCCACCTAAATGTAGAGTTTGATCTCAAAAATAATTAGAGATCAACTAATTACATAACTAGATGAACTACATTATAGGGTGGTAGGTGTGGGGGGATAATCATGGATACCATAGGAACAACGAGAACTTATTTCACTTGGGATCTAGGTAATGCTACATGTTATCGTTGGATTTTTACTTATGTCAAAGCCCCAACACAAGTCTCCAAATCCACGTAACTATAGGATAAACCACCACTGTCACCTTAGTAGGAAATCCCCATGTTTTAGGGATGAATGAGATCTAGCCCAAGGGAGGCATCCTTGGTAACCTCAAAAGATAAAATAGAAAGGATGTAGCCAAGTTTGGAGGACCCTCTCACTAGTTACTTAAGTAAAATGTCTATGTCCGTGAAATTGAGGAAAAGATAAGTATTTTGGGTACTTTCCTAGAACAAGAACAATTGCATCATATATATAGTGATTTCCAAGTGCAAGTAAGCAATATAAACCTCAAAGACAGTAGACAACAAATATATATAATGGTTGATGTAAAATTGCAGCAAGATAACAATTTGTAATAGTCAATAAAATTTTACAACTACTACAAGAGAAATGTATTAGAATTGCATGAAATTACAATGTCAACTTAGCATTTATCCAATAGATCAATTTCCAACTATTCCAAGCTATTTATGAGTTAGTTAGGCTAGTGTATGCAGAAAAATGAAGCAAATTGTATGGTTTTAGTAGTGTTTTGCAACAACGGAAACTAAATTAGTAGATTATGATAATATAAGGTTAGGAAAAGTTAGTAAAAGTCTTAGACAATAAAGTTTGAGAGTTTGTTTGATCAAATTCCTTCACAAGAGCAATGAAACTAGTGCCTTTTGGGTTGTGGAGTCATTTACAACAGTAATAAGTACTTGGAGAAATAATGATGATAATAATGTCTAAGGATGATGATGAGATTAAGTTTTAGGTGATAGCACCTTAGGCCCTCAAGCTTCAAATCTCAAAAGATGAATTTTTCTGGACAACAAGTTCTTTTGGGCTCTAGCGAATTCTTCTTCTTCCTTGGACTCTTGAAATATATAGCAACAAACTTATAGAAAAAAACTCCTACAGTGCTATCACTTTAGGGATTTAGGAGCCTACTCTAGACAATGTTCTCTTAAAAATTAATAGGTGAGATTATCTAGGGAGAGGAGGAAACACTTTATGCTCCTCTCATAGGGTCTTAGGCAAGCAATATCAAAATCTTCAATATGAACAAGTAAAATTTACCATAAACATTCAATACTTGAAATAAAATTGAAAATTTTACTTACTTCACCAAGAATAATCAAGCACAAACCTTAGTTTCAGAATTTTCCACCAAAAATAAGCCAAGAGAAGTCCAAAACATGTCCTCCAAGAGATAGTGAACTAGTAAAAGAGACCAATTTTCCAAAGATATCGCAAATTTCAGATCCAAATCCTCTTGTGAGAGAAATGTTATTGATGAAAATGAAATGGCAAGGTCTCTTTATTTATAAGAGACCTTGCAACAATATTTATCCATACTTAAAGAGGGTCGACCCCTTTAATTTACCTCTAAAATGTGCATAAGTGAAAAATACATGAAATAAACCCTAGAAGGGTGATGTCATGCTCTAGGTGGGTGACACCATGCCCTAGGTGGGTGATGTAATGCCTTAAATTCTCAAGGGTGTCTCCTCACCCATACCACATCAAGCAACATCTGGATCCATGAAAACTCTAGCCTCCAAGGATGATGTCAAGGCTAGAAGGGTGACGTCAAGGCTAGAAGGGTGATGTCAAAGCTAGAAGAGTGACGCCATAGGCCTCCCAAGGCCACTTCCTAGTGAAAAAGGGGTGCAATATCATCATTAGTTGATGTCAAGGTGCCTCCAAAGGCAACGTCCTCCATCCTTTGTGCACAAAATATCTGGGGTGCTCTTCCCATCCCATGGGATTCCAACCCATGTATGTGGCATAATGACCTGTCTGCTCAAATCCAAACCCATCTATCCATCTTCCAAGGTATTTAAGGATGTGAGAGCCACTTTATGAGGGTTTTGAGTCACTGGATGACTCACTTCTCTTCATCACACATTCTAGAGTCTTGTAATAGGGCATAATGTCCTAGGCACAACCCAAAAATGTCCCTCAAAGAACCATGTTAGGGGAATTCAAAACAAAATAGAATATAAGAAAAAGTAAACCAATGTTAATAATACATGTTAGTCCTTAGATTATGCAAATTAAGTTGATGTTTTAGATAGAATCCATGTAAACAATTCACCCCAATATCCCCTTCAAGTATCACCCAAGCCTAACACCTTATGAGGGTTACCAAGCTTAAGTATGGGAGAGCCTTCATCCAACCCTATTAGGTGTTCCACCTGAACAATAAGTTACCCAAGTAGAGAGATAGGTCCCAAGAGTGACAAGGGAAAGAAAAAACCCATCAAGAGAAAGTATGAGTGTGATACGATATTAGGCTTACTTCATGGCTTATGGTATCCATTTATATGAGTGCCTTTGTAGAGGTGGTACTTGCTTGCTTGAGATACCCTTTCCTTGGTATTTTTTTTCATTATGAACCCCTCATTTTTCCTTTTGATACCCCGTTATTATTTGCAAGTCACCTTTAAGGTTTCAAGCTTCATTCCTTTATATTTTACTGGGAAATATTCCTTTATAATTGGTGCATTCATTCGCATCCGGACATGGGAAATTACATGGAAAATGTTAAGTATGACTGGTATCATAATGTTACCCTTGGGAGGCCCCCCCAACATTACCCCTTTTCCTTGAGAAGTGACAACACAAGACTAGGGCACAGAAGCTAACCACCAAGGTGAAACAATGCAACCAAGAAATTTTCTCAAGAAAGTGATACATTATCCAACTTCAACCAAAGATCCTCATTTACATGCCCAATAAATTAAACACAACAACTTGCATGAAAAATGTACTAACCATACCTCATGGTGATGTTGGCTTACCATGCCCCATACCCTAGATTGTTTGAACGTGATGAGCCTTGGTTGATCTATTTTGGGAGGTAAATCAAGGAGGTCGTTGGGATTTGTTGGTCAATCTGGCTCTCGTCACTCCATGTCTTCTACCTGTGGGCCTCGAGACAAGATCTCCTTAGTTACCCCTAGGCTGAGGGGGTAAACATCAATCTCCTCCTTACTACATGTGCTCACCATAGAGTGCATGAGAACCTCATCATATCTAGTATGACTTATTCCTACACACTCAAGCAAAGTCGTTAGAGCATCTAGAATGGTATCACCCTTTATTCTTATGAAAATTGCTAACTATGAAAAATCCAAAACAAATGCCGAAAAGAAAATTTTCCAATATTTATAACATATCAATATGATCATGCAAATGTTACATATCAATGATGCAAGATGCAAGAAGAGAACATGTAATTCATAAGTATGTATGCAAATCAGGCTAAGCTAAATGAAAACTATACTACCATGATATGTAATATGCAACATATATACAATGAAATGCAAGATGCAAATACCTATCCTAACCTACCTACAGTTATATATGTTAGTAAGGACTTGAGTCTCTTCCCCACAATGGGTTTTGAGAAGATGGCGACTAACTAGTAATGGGCACCTCCTTCCCTGCATTGTGTTTAGGTAGTAGGAATCATTGACGTACTTCCCTCTAACCTTAAATGGACCCAGCCAAAACTTCTTAGAATCCTTGTGGGTACTGGATTGGCCCATCTTTACATCCCACTCCAAAAACAAATATCTTTTTTTGTAATCCCCTCCCTTGGGATCAACTCTTTCTTGTATTTCGCTGGTGTATTTCCTTGAGGGAGGGGGTTGGGCCTCTATGTTAAGGACATCATATTGGATTTGTCTAAGCAATGGATATTTGTCTTCTCTCTTCAATACTTTGATAGATCCAATATTATTTTCCTTATACCTATCTAGCAGTTGTTGGTACTCTTATTTCTTTGTCCATTATACGGCATCAAAATATTCTTCCTTGGCGAAAGGTAAGTCATATGGAAAAAAACTTGGAAGAGATTCCTTGGTTGGATCAAGTATTTCTTCTATCTTTGAATCAATATCAATATCAATTTCTTCAACATGATCCTTGGCCATAGTTGCATTGGGTAGGCCAGCATGAGTACCATCATCCATAGGTATATTGATACTACTCATATCCATCTGTAATGTGCCACCCAATGTTACAACAACATTCCTAGACAAGAGCATGCCCCATACATCAGGTATGTCCACCACCATAATGTCCATAGGGATAACTATCTCAAGATATCGGGCAAGGAGGTGTTATCACACAAAATTGCTTGGGTCAAAAAAAGTCTTTTAGTCTTTGATTTTGAGTCAAGTGTTTTTTAATGTTTAGGTTTTGTCCTTTTCCTATAGTCATTTTTCATTATTGACACAAATAAACTAAAGATTAGTGTTGGATTTTTTCTATAGTCCTTGGGATATATCTTGATCATCATGATAATTTGGACAAACCTTCATCTGTCACATCTTTCATTTCTCCATTATCACCGTGAAATGTCACTTCCTCCATGATGTACTCAAACCCCTTCATTGTGTCACCTTACCTATTAGGATATCAAATCAAGTTTGATATGTACGTTGCCAAGTCAATAGAGAGTTCACATCTCATCCAAAAGTACATCATGCATTCATTACAATCATTGCGCTCATGATTCTTATCCATGAAGATCTCCTTGTTTTCAGAACTAATATTTTAAACTATAGCCAAGGATTTCATCATAAATATTTCTAACCGTTTTCTCCAAGTATTCAAATCATTTATAGATCAACACTGCAAATATGGTGTTTTAGACAGGCGCTATGGAATTTGTTGCGAAATAGCTAGAGAAGGCAAGTTGTAGGTTAGGATGCCTACAGGAATAATTGTTCAAACTCAAAGATAGAAGTCTTCAACTCAAAGCCACCAGGTACTCCATGAGTATTTTTAGCTCATTTGAAGGACAAGAAAGGATATATTAGTTGTTTTTCCTTTTGGGCACTATGAACTGGTTTATGCATTGTAAAATATCTCACTTACTCATTGACATGTTCCCATCCTAATTGCATGTTCTTTGAACCTTGTTCATTAAATCCTTAAGAAATATTTTGTTTCGGGCCACCTTTCCCATCATCCATTCATCTTCTTTGCTTACTTTCCCAAGCACTGTGAACCCACTTTCCTGGCACTACGAACTCTCTACAGCAAGCTTGGCACTGCGAATCCCCTATCCCAAAACATTTTACAAATCCTATTTTCATCATGTTCTCATTCTCAAATTAAATCCTATCTGGTCTGAGATAAACAATTTTTTACTTGTGAAGTTGTTTTGAGTTTTGCAAAAGAATAGTGATTTGGTGAACAAAACATGTCTTGCAATGAGTTGTTTCTTTATTCCTTCATGAATTGTTTGTAGTATTCCTTCATCTCCCTGACTGAAAGCAGCCTTGTCTTATTCCTGGAGGTCAAATGGGTTGATAAACACATAAAGATTTATACAGAACCGGACTTTTTGAGAAAGTTCATTCATTAAAACCGTAGTCCTTTGTTTTCCCTATTTTTCCTCTAACATCATTAAAAATTGTGGTAAGGTTTTCGTCATACACCATTAATGGATAATACATAGCAAAAGAAGGCTCATAAAGGAGGAGGAATTGTGATGATTGAGCCCTATGACATGCAGTTGTTTGTTGTTGAACTCTTGATCAGGGAAGTCTTCTAAAGAGTGGGTTGTTTTAGTTTTTGTCAGAAAATGCAGAGGGGGAACCCTGAGGTGGATAGGGAATTTTCCATGAACTTTGATGGAACTAAGACCAAGTTTGGGACACTAGAACTTGAGGTATCTGAAGTGACCATAGAAGCAACTACTACAATACCTAATACTGGGGAAAGATGGTTTAAAGCCATGAACCTAAATGCAACCTTCTCCAAAGAATTCCTCAAACCAGAATATCAAGGAGACAACTTATCAAAAGGAGTGCCCAAGAGCCATATCATTGAAGGTTTTGATAATATGTTGAGGGTAATCCAAAGATACTTTACTTGTGAATGGAGATTCAACATGATTTATCACTTCCACATAATACTTCTGTTGCACTTCACAGGAAAAGACCTTATGAATCTTCCTTTTATTTGTTTAGGAGTATTGGAAAAATGGTTGACAGAGTCTAGGCTAAGTCTAAGGCAGTTGATACAAGTGTTTTTCATTCATGGTTGATTAAAATGCTTGTGATGGAGGAATTAAAGAAGAAAAACATTGACTAGGAACAATTCATTACTTCTTCACACTTTCAATTCAATATTACTCCTACTCTGCAATACAAGGTACAAATCCCTCTTCGGAATGATAGTATTGTACATACATAGACAAACAAGAAGAGTAAGAGAATAGGTATTGTTAAAAATGATGAAACAATTAAGGAATTGGAAGGAGAAGGAGGATCTTATTACTCTCCAAAAAGGGAGGTTTCACCTAAACCATCTCCAAAGTCAATAGAGACTCCATCAACCAGAGCCACGGGCTTGAAAGGAAGGAGGTTACTTTTATATTCACCGTCTATTACAGATAAAGCTAAGGCTAGGATACCTTTCACTAGATCATCAGCAAAGCAGGAAATTATTAGGAAATAAGGCACAGTGGAAGCTCCAATCAAGAGAATAGGTAAAGGTAAAATTGTACCTATTGAGGAGCACATCAAGGTTATAGAAATAACAACTCCTCCAGAAAACCCTACATTTAACAGGCTAAACAGACAACTTAAAGAGACCAAAGATGAAATTGCTAAATTGAAAAGGGAGGAGTTAGTTGGAAACAAAAAAACTAAGTGATCTCATGGATATGTATTGTGGGACTCTTCTAAAGGCCATGTTCATTGTTAAAATATTTAGACCTATCCACAAGCATCTTAAGAAATTTTACAGACAGAATATAGCCTACCAGATTCATATCAGGGGGTTAAAGATGAAGTTGCAGCCTTTTAGGGAGGATTTGGCCCAGAGGAATTTGGATGTGTTAGCCCAAGTTGCCACAAGAAGGAGTTCTAGACTTAGAAAATAAAAAAGATGAAATGTCTTAAAAGAAAGTTTCAATTTTGGGCAGTGCTTGTTTCTTTCATTTTTGAGATTTTGGTGAAGTATGATACTTATGATTAAGTTTTTCACCCATACACCAGATAATGAGTTTTTTACAGCATTTCCAGCTCTAGAAATGTTTTTTTTGGATTTTTGGGGGCTCTACTATATATAGATAGATAGATAGCAGTTATAGGAGAGTTCACAATGCCTGGAACTGATATATAAGTGACCTCATGGATATGTATTGTGGGACTCTTCTAAAGGCCATGTTCATTGTTAAAATATTTAGACCTATCCACAAGCATCTTAAGAAATTTTACAGACAGAATATAGCCTACCAGAGTC
>SNQJ01S0059987.1:0-10186 GCA_010110895.2 Picea sitchensis | reverse complement strand
CCAGGCACTGCGAACTGGTTTATGCAGTTGGTGCTATAGAATATCCTGTGAACTCCTGTTTTGGAGGTTTCAAGAGGATCAATGATTTCCATATGGCTAGAAAAGCATGGGACAACTGCTTGGATGTCAGTTTAAAGTTGGAGGGACACCTGACAAGAATAATATGCACTCAAGGGACACTTCATCATGCATATTAAAGATGTTAGGGTAGTGGCCAACATTAGCCTATTTTGTAGCAATTTGTTATTTTTTATTGTACAATTGTAGTTACTTTAGCTTCAGACATGGGAATCCTATGCTAGAGGGTGGGATTCGAATTGTAATTCTATCATTCACAATATAAGTTATAAGATAGGCATTAAAATTCATTGAGGGGTTTGAATGGTTGAGATGAGACTCTTTTTGTAATGTACTGATGTAATAGAGCCAACCCTAGATTTTTATGTATAAGAATTGATGATTTTTGTCTAATAGAAGTCAACTTATTTCTTGCCATCTTGCTTCTCTCTTACTCTAAATTTACTGTAATTTAATGTTTCAATTGATATTTTATAGTTTTATTGCAATGGATCTTTGATTGTGATGTTGTTATAATTGTTTTTGGAGTTTAAGCTTTGATTAAAGAAGTTCTTGTGTCTAATATTTGTCTTCATTGGTCTGGTAGTAATGCTTGATGCTAATCATAGACTTACTTCATGTTTATCACTAAAGTCTTCCTTATATCCACGTTACTCTTTAAACCTTTGATCTAAGTTAGACAATACCTCATTTGTTGATGTATGTTATCTAGAACTTTCTATGATTTACATTGTTGGGTTGAGTTTTATCCATTTGACACTTTATCTTAAAACTTACATGACAAACCTATTGATAGGTACTGAGCTTGCACTTTAGAAGTCAAAGTGTAACTTTCAGTGCTAACAGGCGAGACGACACATTTTATATCACACCATGAGTAGGAATAGCCTTGGATTCGAACCCGCATACATTCTTGTAAGGCCTAGTGGTTTTCAAACCCAACTATTTCATTACCTTCAATGACATCATATTCTCATCTTCCCCTGAGTCAAGCATGCAATTGTTCAATCATTTGTTATTTACTTGTAGTGACATAAAGAATGGTAGATGATCATCGTATTGTACCCTGAAATGATCTACTTGTAGCATTATGGGAGGGTCTACCGGGTCATTCTGTCCATTGAATAACTTCTCAAACATGCTCTTCATTGAAGGGATCTTAATGATTTCTTTCAAAGGTACCATCACATTAATATTTGCCAAGACACTTTCCAAGTGAAAATTCAAGTCAACATTGTCAATTTTTTGGCAAAGTAGGATTGGGAAGAAGCCTACTCACTGGCGGAGGTGGAATTTTTTGTTGAGTAAGTTTGGGGTCAGTGGGAGGGGCTTGAGGAGCTTCCTTTTGTATTGTGTAAACTTGTAACTCTTGCCTCTTCAGATTCTCATTTGACTCATTATATAAATTGTTTATATCTTCCATCCTAGCCCTCAATGTTTCTTCTTTTATTCACTCTTCATGTTGCTCGAGTATGGTATTAATACATACTTGTGGCTATTCAATGAAAGAATAATTCATAATGTTTACTTGATCGGAGTCTTAATTTTCATTGGAAATTCATGCTCCTAATGTGTATCCCATTGGGAATCCATTTCTCATACTTTGCAGGCATCTGTCGAAGGTATCCTAGGATGCCTGATATATCTAATTATTTGAAAATCTTATACGCCCATTACTTTTGAATCTGGTTTTGAGTTTGAGTCTGGGCTTGAGTTTGAGCCATTGTATTCAAAGGAATATTCCCACCAAATAATGATTTTACTACAAGAGAGTTACGAGGAATCCTTTTCWTGTAGGTCCTGGGAGGGTTAGTGTACCTCCCTAAGATTTGTGGAGACGCCAAATAACCCCTCAAGTATTATCAAAATAAGAGAGGGAATCACCCTCAGTGGAGTCACTAAGTAAKCTTGTAAGATAAGGGATTTGGGAGAAATCTTACCAAAAKATGMGACATTGAGGAGAATGACTCAATATTCCCCGGAAACAATGAAAAAATGTTATCACGATATTTGTACTTATTCCAAATCCCCAAAAAAAGTGACAAATCCCCATAACTACGGGATAATCCACCATTGTCACGTTAGTAGGAAATTTCGACGTTTTAGTGATGGATGAGGTCCACCACAGGGGAGTTGTCCCCGGGAACCTCAAGGCATAAGATAGCAAGTGATTTAGACAAACTTGGAGCACCCTCTCACTGGTTACCTTAGTCAAAAGGTCTACATCTATGAAATTGAGGTAAAAGGAAGAGTTYTGAGTACCTTATTGGAACAAGACAACTGTAGCATGTATATAGCAATTTTCAAGTACCAATATGATAATAATGCTTCAACATACAATAGATTTGAAAATATATGCTAGCTGATGTAAAATTGCAGATAACTAATAGTTTATAACAACAATTTTCATTTTGTAACAACCACAAGAAATATAGTTCAGAATTGCATGAAATCACAATGAAAACTTAGCAATTATCCAATAGATCAATTATTCCAAGAAATTTTTGAATAGGTTAATCTAGTGTTATACTAGTGTATGCAACAAATTCAAGTAAATTAGATGATCGTAGTAGTGTTTTGCAACAACAACAACAACAAATTAGTAGATTAAGTTAATCTAGGGTTAGAAAAGGTTAGTAAAATCTTTAGACAGTAATGTTTGAGAGTTTGTTTGATCACACTCCTCTCACAAGAGAGGCATTTGGACTGAAATTTTTTCTATTTCTTGGGTTATTGGTCTATTTTACTCATGTGCTAGCCTTAGAGGACAAGTGTGGATGTGTCTTGACTTATTTCTTGGTGGAATTTTCTGCAATTAGGGTTTGTGCTTGGTTTAATCTTAGTGAAGTAAAATCTGCAATTTCTTTCATGTGTTGAATGTTAATGGTATATTTTACTTGTTCATATTGAAGCTATATATCTTGTGTAAACCCTAGGAGAGGAGCATAAGGTGTTTCCTCCTCTCTCTAGATTTTTCCATCAATTAATTGTCAAGGAAATCGTATATATGGAAAACTCCTAAAGCCCTAAAGTGCTATCACTTTATGAGTTTGGTTCTATAGGATTGTTGTAATAAAATTGAAGAATCATTGAAGGGAAGAAAGAATTTCTATAGCCCAAAAGATCTTGCACTCTAGCAACTTCTTCTTAATATCTAAGGCCCTAAGGTGCTAGCACCTTATATCTCAAGCCCTATACCTTGGAAATTATTATCATTAGTCTCCAATTGAATTTATAGTGTTGTTGTAAATGACTCCATGGCCCAAAAGGAACTAGTATCATTGCTTTTGTTATCTTAGCTTCATCTACTAATTTTTTTGTTATCAGACATATGGTATATATTTCTAAGTTGGTTGACTATCCTCTAGCATCCATTCTGGTTAGAAGCAAATGAGAAGCAAATTCCCTCCTCTTCATATCATTCTTTCATGTTTTACATGAGCTGAACAATGAGGCAAATTTTTGGGCCAATTATCAAGCGAAGCTAAAAGTTGGGGAATTAATGGTTAATGGAAAATTAGAACATCAATCCATTCCTTAATCTTCATTGAGTTAATTACATGTTTCAAGGCATTAATTAGGCATGTGGAAAGTCACATGGATAGGTTTGTGGTTAGTATAAACTAGTACATGGTGCACCAACTCACATTCACCTTGCATCTGAAGTGTATCATGAAGAGACGAGTGCTTAACTATTACATGCTTCAACCTTTGTTTCTGAATTCTTTTATTTCCTTGGAATTTGTTCTAGATGAACATTGTGAAATAATGGTTTCCATTTGTGTTTGGATCCTCCAGGTGTTCCTCAACTCAGTTTTTTGTAACTTAGGGATTATAAATCTATCTCAAATCCTGTTAGAGGTAAGAGAATTGCAAAGGGAACTTCATCCCTGGAATATTTCAAGATTACAAAGTCTATGGTGCTCCTTGGATGGAGCAGGGGAAGATATCAAGAATATTGGGTCTAATCTCCTACAGGTGCAGAGGCATTTTCATGGGTGGACACTTCAGGTAGGTGTGGTTAATATAAATAGAAGTCTTTCCACCATCGATTTAGGTTTAGTTTAGTGTCCAATGGATCAGTGGGATATCTAAGAAATGTGTTGGGATCTAATAAGCCATGAGGATCAAGTGCACTATAATCACTCCTCCATTCACAATATGGATTCTAAATTACATGAATTGGAACATCAGATTTCATCTCAAATGGATGATATAATGGGATTGTAGATGGATTTGAAGAAACAAAAAGCAGTAGTTGAGGAAAAATGTAGTCTTCTTTGCAATCTAGTTCTAAATTTGTGCAAAGTGGAGCAATCAATAGCATCAACTTGAAAGATTGAAGCATTCTCATCCAGAGGCTAAAGGTTGGGAGAAGAAATGGTGAGCCAATTTGATGAAGAGATGGTAGCAGCTGAAAAGGAGAATGTACTTACAAGCACATGCTTGGATTATGCTTCCAATGGATATGCAACCTATCGGTTTTCATGTATTTTTGTATAATTAGAATTTTAGGCATTTACTATAGAGTTTATAGTGCTAATAAAGTCCGGGCTATTTTGTTTAAAATCCAAACCATTTTGTGTTGAAGGAAAGTAGTAGGTTTGGTTAAGAATTGTAATGTAGTAAGCATGAATCTGTTTGAACATAGCATGGATGTAATACCAACTACAGTTTTTGTTGTATTATTTTTATAATATAAATTCTCCAGTTATTGTTATAAAAAAAATGAAATGCATTAATTGTTCAACAAAACAGGGCATTCCCTAATAGGACGAACACCTTCAATAAACACTCACACAACCAGATCAAAGATCAATACATTGATTTTTTTACATGGTTAAAACCCTCAAACAGGAAAACAATCCACGGCCCCAACCAACGTGGCCACTTGAGCCAATATATTAATGAAAAAGAAAAAACATTACAAGAGAGTTTCCCATAATTGATCATCATCAAATGATCCTCCAGACTCTTTAAATACAGATCATGAACTAATCAGGTGTTAATCCATGAATCAATATATCCATTAAGATCGAGGAGAATATGATTCATCGAATCACTCTATGTGTGAAATATATTGTGATCGTAGGATTACATAACTACAAATTCATACTAAAGAAACACACTAAGAAACACCCTTTTTCCTAAAGACATGTTATACCAAGTTGAACTTAACTAACTACTAAGTGTCTAAATATCCTAACATCCCCCCTTAAGAACAACTTGGGATATGATTGAAGGATTTTATTAGGAACCTAACCTCCGTAACCCCTCACGTAGGTGAAATAATATGTTTTATATGTAATAAAGGCCAACATTAGTAAATAAGGCCTATACAATAATGTGAACAAGTCTAATGTAAGAAGACTTAATAGAATTTTTTAGCTTCTAGAAAGATCTTCCTCTAGAATGTTCTTTAGAAGATAGAATTAATATAAATAGGAATAGATGGCATGGGAAAGACTTGTCTTGAGAATTATTTTGTAACTGATCTTTGCTCTACTGGAGGTTTCCCCCTTGAAGAGGCAAGTGAACTTGGATTCCTCTCAATAAAGGTATCATTTTTGGTGTTATTGTTCTCTATATTATGTTGTTTATGATGGTATTCATCATAGTTATTTTGTTCTTCTTTGCATAATACGCCTGGTAGCTTACAAGCGGTATCAGAGCACTTTCCTCTACATAAATTTTGGGACAAATTTTATTCTACATAGAGACATGTATTGTCAGTGTCTTTAAAGCACAAAGATTTGTCGTTCAATAGGTAAAATTGTAGTTGGGGAAGACTACACCCATAGGAAATATAGACAGTTTCATGGGTTACTCGAAACAAATGTTTCACCTTGGTGGAAACCTTTGTAACCCATGTTGGTAACCCTTTGAGTAGTACCGCATTAGACAACACTTGTACATGGCCATCACTCCCATGTACCTTCACATATATAGGGAGTCCCCTAGGTCTCCTGAAACCAACTTTAGATCAACCTATTTTCCACTTGACTATTATAGTGGCACTGAGAACAACACTGAGGAAGACTACTCTCTAGTACCTAGTAAAATGGGTAGTACGGCTAAGGGTATGATCGAGCCATTTTAGTCTGTGCCCTTAGATATTGGGACGAGTACTATTGTTCAACCCTGCACGTATATCGRAGAGCTATAGCATAGGGAAAACCCTTATCTGTAGGAACCTTGAAAACCCTAACCCTTGGGAAAGGAATAGAAAAGAACATAAATAGAGAGGCACTTTGTCACACAACCTTGCCTMTTGCATCCAAGTTGCGAAATTCCTACCYAATTTTCCCTGTTAACAATTTTTGCATTTTGTCACTACTATATTCTTCAGGCTRGAGTATAACTCCATGGGAGTAATAAAAAAAATGAATATAGTGGTCATGTTGACACCATTAATAAGGACCTATCCCATTCGATTCCTCTCTTCTCCTTGATCRTCATGGTACCTACCACTTGTAAGCCTTTTCTTCCCATGGACCCACCCACCCTTCTCAACACCATTATTTTCCACCTACCCCATTGGATTCCTCTCTTCACCTCACCCTCAGTGGTACTCCTCACCTGTAAACCCCTTTTTTTGCACGGACCCACCTGCCCACTTTTTTCTTATTCCCAAATGGCTCTCATCTTCAATCAAGAAATCGCCACCTTGATCACTGACAACGACCAGAACAAGCATAACATCCAGGACATAAATTCCAATATGTCTACCCTCAACTCTGGTATGAGATGTGTACAATAGTCCATATACAACCTCTCTATCGAGATGCACAACTTCATGAGTCAATTCTGATGCCCCACGTCCTATGAACAACCTTCCCACCATGAAGACATTGACTCTTCCCATTTCCAAGCCTTTCATTACAATCACCCTCATAGCAAACAATATATTCTCGGAGTTGAGGTGAATAAATTTGATGGCTCAGATCCAAGGGTTGGGTCACTCAAACGGAACATTATTTATCCTTGCATGGAATTACTGATGATTTGGCCAAACTTCGTTACAATGTTCTCTATATGGATCCTAAACGCAATAAATGGTGGCAATGGCATAAAAATTCATGCCAAGGGTATGTTTTTTGGACATGGTTTGTTGTCGATATTTATGAACACTCTGACACCAACACCCACCATTTGGGTCATTTAACCAAGTTGAAACAGTCTTGTACATTGGAATACTTTATCGCTTCCTTTGAGCACTTGTCTTTCAGAATGGAGGGCATGTTAGATGCCTTCTTCAAGGAATGCTTTATCAGTGGCCTAAATGATGAAATCTAAGCCTTGGTCCAAATGGATTTCCCTCAGACTTGGTTGGAAGATACTAAACAAGCCAAGGAAGCACAATATCTCATCTCATACAAAAATAGAAAACGCCCCTTTATTCCTCACCCTAGACCCACCAATCCCACCCCTCCTGCCACTTCTCTCAAGATCCATAAATTAACTCAAGAGGAAATGGATGAACACCAACTCAAGGGTATTTTCTATAATCGTGATGACAAATATTTTGCAGGGCACAAGTGTAAGGAACAAAAGCCTTTTATGGCCATTTCAAAGGATGTTTCTAACTAGGATGTCAATGTTCCCCCTATCGAAGAGCTACCCCAAGTAGATGATCCTACTACGCCCTCTGATCCACCAGAAGTTGAACCTATGATTTCATTGAACACCCTCATTGGCTTCTCTACTCCCCAAACCCTCAAGTTAGTTTGATACATTAAGCATAAGAAATTCATCATCCTAGTTGACAGTGGAAACACCCATAATTTTATTCATCGTTGCATTTCCACATAAATCAATTGCTATATTATTTTAGTCAACAATTTTCAAATCATGATTTCCAATGGAAGTTCCATGAAATGTGGGGGGCATTGTGAAAATCATGTGCACCTAATGTTTGAGAACACGTGTATTCCTATAGAGGATGAACACCTTTAGTAACCACTCACACAACCAGATCAAATATAAACACACAGATGTTTTGACGTGGTAAAATCCTTGCGAGGAAACATCCACGTCCCTAGACAATGTGGCCACTTGGAGAAATTTATTAATGCAACAGAAAAATTTACAAAGAGATTTACAAGAGAGTTTCTCACAATCGATCATTGAAAAATGACCCTCCATTCTCTTTAAATATAGATCATGGACCAATCGAGTTTTAAGCCACAGATCAATGTAGTCGTTAAGATTGAGGAGAATATGAATCGGTAGATCACTCTTGTTGGCCCTTGACCAAGTTTTGGAGACCCTTGGTCAAGTTTGACATATTTTGGGACTTCGATAACCTGTCGAAGGTGGAGCGCAAGACGAAGTAGATATCACAGGATTTTGGCCCCTTTTTGGGTCCTTTTTGGGATTTGGGATTATGTAACAGGTATGGGATGTCGTCCCATGGGTTTACCGATGTTTAGGCCTATTTTGTAAAGTATATATAAAATACTAGGCAATGTAATGAAGAGAGGTCATAGGGAATAACTAAGTGCTAGAGTTGGATCTGTGTGATCAAGCTTGTAAGTGCTCTATGCATACTGTGTGAGACTTGTAGAGCTAAGTGCAAGTCAATGTAAGAAAAGGAGAAGTTACGAATGGCTAAGTGCTAGATCTATGTGATTGAAGGATTGTAAGTGCTATGTGCATACTGTGTGAGACTTGCATAGCTAAGTGCAAGTCATTGTAAGAGGTCGTGAAAGGATGCATGCTTAGATCTACTTGGGGAAGGAGGATCTAGTGACTTGCGCAGATCTCCTATCCTATGCGGAGTAGGTTTTTGAGGCTCTGTGCATGTAAACTATTAAAGAAGATAATAAAGAAGAAGAGTCAGTGGACGTAGCTCCAAGGTGGGGGTGAACCACGTATATGTTATGTTTCTCTGCTTTGTGCAATGTGTTGATGTGTTTGTATATTTACTTGCTAAGTGCTTTGATATAGTGTTGATAGGAGAAAATGAACGCTCACCAACTAGAAGAGTGGATTCAGTCCGAGGTTGTCTAAATAACCCAAGCCGTTTAGGATGATCCACCCTGACGGGTTTAGCGGCTCTGTTGGCCGATCTAAGTCCTAGGAAAACGAAAAGGAACTAACTAAAGGAACTAAGAAAACTAATAAACAAATATGAAATTAATATATACAGTCTATTATCTAATATTATACAACAATAATTCTATGAAATTAATTATCAGCTATCAACACAATAAAATCTTAATCACCAATGGACAATATTTACAGATTACAGATTTTAAATGAAAACCTACTAAAATCATTTGTAAACTGTCCTATGACAGTAAAACTATTATTTTTTATTTTTATATCTTTTATGTGAAAGAAGAGAAATAAACAAAACTAACTAAGCTGAGTAATTAAAATAATAATATTAACTATAAACCTGAACTATATATGTATATCTATCTAAAATACTTAAATAACACTAATATACTAACCTGTAATAACGCTTTCCAATTTGTCCCGTGTAAATTATTTAATTCAGTTGTTCGATGGGAGGAAACCCGCACCAAATTCTTCACAGACTTCTTGTAAATAGGAAGTAGCAGTGCTCTTTGAATACGAATAATAGGACAAAAAAAACATAAAAGATGACAACAATCTTATAATTTACAAATCAACACATTTAAATAAATCTGTATGCAAAGATTTGTACAAAATGATTCATTTAATGAAGAAGATAAACCTTTAATTCATTAAATTGAAACAGAGTAATTGTTGTACTTTTAAAATAAAAGAGATCAGATATGGATAACACATAAACCAAATCACATCAACCTGCAATAAATTACGATAGCTAAAGTAGTCGATAATTGATTGCAAACCGATATGAAGAAAACTTGAAATAAAAGTTTGATATATTGAAAGCTAAAGCTGTTACAAGACATCCACTTTCATCTCAGCTTGTATCATCATAAATCCATAGTCTGTTCTCTTCAACAGTGATTATGGGTTCATTACAAAAAATAAATGATTTTATAAAGGCCACAGGGTAAAACATCCCTGTGGGAATTATAAAAAACAGTTTACAAAAAATCTGGGGATAATCTCCCAAGTCTCTATTTCTGACTTAAACTAACAACCTAAA
>SNQJ01S0059986.1:48635-59879 GCA_010110895.2 Picea sitchensis | reverse complement strand
CTTATAAACCCTAGGGAGAAACGCACAGCCCGCAAGCACGCCCTCCGAGTAAATCGGGGTGAGAATCGACCTTGAGACCTCATTTTTACATAGTTCCTTCCATTTACACGGCACTTGCCAATCGGTCTACACCCCTGCGGGCGGTTTAGCATTCTATCATTAAGACTTAGAAAATTATGGAAATAAATCAATAAGAAATAAAATGTACATGGGTAAGTCACTAATAAAAAAAATCATGAATTAATATTTTAAATAAAAAAAAATTGAAGTTACAAAAACCTATAATTTACTAAGAAAATCTTAAATTAGGATAAACAAAAGAATTAAAATTACAAAAACCTATAAACTACAGGTCTACTAAATAAAAACAAGTGCTTTGTGGTAGCGTAGTCCCTTCCAAGTAGGTTACAAGGTAAATTGTGGAAAATGAGATCGAATTGTAAATGACGGAAGTGTTTGGTGCAAAATGTATATCATGGAACATGGGGCATAAAATTTCATTAGCGCTATGGCGCGACCCCGTGGAGAGATAATCGGCTAAGTGTTGAAATTGTATTTATATTAATGTATTGTAATAGATAATTTGTGGTCCAAATGTAGATGATATTCTAATATATCGAGGAATTCTAGATCATGGAAGTTTTTGGTGCAAGATGTATACAGTGGAACTATAGATAACGCAAGTTTTGGGTGCAAGATCTATAATAGCGCATTGAAATGTAAATGACGAAAGTATTTGGTTCAAAATGTATATCATGGAAGTGTTGTGTGCAACATGTATATCACGGAAAATGGGGCATAAAATTTTGTTAGCCCTAAGGAACGACCCCGCGAAGAGATAACTCGTTAAGTGTTGAAAGGAATTGCGGTTGGTTGGGCTCATGATGTGACGATATAGCACCAATGGATGAGTTCGAAAAAAGTCAGGCTCAAGTTTAAATATATTTATTAAAATTGTATTTATTTTAATGTATTGTAATAGATAATTTTTGGTCCAAATGTAGACCATGTTCCAATATGTGGAGGAATTGCGAACCACATAAGTTTTTGGTGTAATATGTATACAATGGAACTGTAGATGTGGCTAGTTTTGGGTGCAAGATATATAATAGCAGGAATCCGAGGGTCGGTCGCACTCCCATAAATCACTGTTGAATATGTTTTCTTGGTTGTTAATGTCAATAAGTGAACCACTGAGTTGTCACAAGTAGAAGCAGAATATATACACAATTTGACAGTCGGGGCCTTGGGTTTCCTTGGGAGTCATTGTCACCCTATTTTGAAGCACGGATGACCATTTTTCCTCTCTACTATCTTTCTCGTTACTTAGTCTTTTTTTCGAAAATGTCCCAATGGGTGCGTTAGTAGACGAAAGAGTTCACATTTGCGCTTGTTCTTTTATATCATGACTCTGACCGACCGCTAACTATTCAATGCCTAGAAACTTTTTAGATCATGGATTTTCGAATAGGCAGGATCTATAACTGGGGTCGAAGTGTGGTATGAAACATGTATATCATGGAACATGGGGCATAAGAAATTGATAGTGTCAAGTTGCAGCGAATTGTAGAGTACAAAAATATTAATGTATCGTAATAGATAATTTGTGGTCCAACTGTAGACCATGTTCCAATATGTGGAGGAATTGCAGACAATGGAGGTTTTTAGTGCAAGATGTATACAATAGAACTGTAGATGACACAAGTTTTGGGTGTAAGATCTATAATGGCACCAACACGGGAGTCGGTCGGGCTCTTGTAGATCACTGTTGAATACGTTTCTTTGGTTGTCAATGGAAATAAGTGAACCACTGAATTTTCACGAACAAAAGCAAAATATATGTACATTTTGATAGGTGGGGCCTTATGTCTCCTTAGGAGCCCTTGTCACAACCGTTTTTCCTCTCTACTATCTTTCCCGTTACTTAGTCATTTTTACCGAAAATGTGCCAATGGGCGCGTTGGCGGACATACCGATTCACATTTGAACTTGTGCCTTTATATCTTGACTCCAACCGACCGCTAACATCCACTTTGAATGACGGAAGTGTTTGGTGCAAAATGTATAGCATGAAAATCTTGTGTGCAACATGTATATCACGAAACATGGGGCATAGAATTTCATTAGTGCTAAGGCACGATCCCACAGAGAGATAATTGGCTAAGTGTTGAAAGTAACTAGGGTCGGTCAGGCTCATGATGTGACGATATAGGACCATTAATTTAAATTGTATTTATATTAATGTATTGTAATAGAAAATTTGTGGTCCAAATGTAGACCATGTTCCAATATGTGGAGGAATTTTAGACCACATAATTTTTTGGTGCAAGATGTATACAATGGAACTGTAGATGTCATAAGTTTTGGGTGCAATATCTATAATAGCGCGTCGAACTGTAAATGATGGAAGTGCTTGGTGCAACATGTATATCAGGGAAATGTTGTGTGCAACATGTATATCACAGAACATGCGGCATAAAATTCCATTAGCGCTCAGGCGTGACCCCACAAAGAGATAATTGGCTAAGTGTTGAAAGGAACTGCGGTCGGTTGGGTTGATGATGTGATGATATAGGACCAATCGACGATTTCGAAAAAGTTCAGGTTCAAGTTCAAGTATATTAATTAAAATTGTATTTATATTAATGTATCATAATAGATAATTTCTGGTCCAAATGTAGTCCATGTTCTAATATGTGGAGGAATTGCAGACCATAGAAGTGTTTGGTGCAATATGTATAGAGCAGAACTATAGATGACACAAGTTTTGTGTGCAAGATGTATAATAGTGCCAACCCGGGGGTCATTCGGGCTCTCGTAAATTGTTGTTGAATACGTTTCTTTGGTTTTTAATGGCAATAAGAGAGCCATTGAGTTCTCACCAGTAGAAGCAAAATATATATACAATTTGACAGGCAGAGCCTTACGTCTTCTCGGGATCCCTTGTCACGATATTTTTTCCTCTCTACTATCTTTCTCGTTACTTAGTCATTTTTCCGAAAATGTCCCAATGGGCACGTTGGCAGACAAACCTATTCTTATTTGCACTTTTGTTTTTATATTGTGACTCCGACCGACCACTAACATCAACTTTGACTGAAGGAAGTGTTTGGTGCAAAATGTATATCACCGAAATGTTGTGCGCAACATGTATATAACGAAAGCATGGGGCATAAAATTTCGTTAGCGCTAAGGTGAGACCCCACAAAGAGATAATTGGCTAAGTACTGAAAGGAATTGTGGTCAGTCGAGCTGATGATGTGATGATATAGGACCATTAATTTAAATTGTATTTTATATTAATGTATTCTAATAGATAATTTGTGGGCCAAATGTGGGCCATATTCCAAAATGTGGAAAAAATCTAGACCACGAATGTTTTGGGTGCAAGATGCATACAACAAAAGTTTTTAAATAAAATGTATCCATATTAATATATCTTACTATATTATTTGTGGTCCAAATGTAAACTATGTTTGAATTTTAATGGTGTTTTGGGCTTGGATTTTTTTGTTCAAACCTACAAGGAACAAAGAAAAAAAAAACATGACTTTACTTTTTGTATAGTGAAGAATATTTTGAAATATAAGAAGCTGTAATACATGCACAATATAGAATAGGAACATGTACAATGATACGAGTTAATTTTAAGAAGAAATACAAACTCCAAATAACAACACCAAGCATTGAATATCAACTCTGCGCGAGCCCATGTGCAGGTTATCAGAGCACGGCACAGCCGATACCCAGCTTATATAAACTTTCTATCAACCCAAACGTACCCATTCCCTTCACTTTACTACGGAAATCATACCAACTCTGCATGCAGCATGGTGACAAATACGAATGGGGATAGCACGTTCGTATGCGGCGACCTTGTAATAATACCTGATCAGATCTGGTGCCTCCCAATAAAAAAGTAATACTAGCTAGATAGTGAAAGCCCCATGTGGATGGGGAGACTGGGTTAGATATTTTCAGAGTGCCTGCACGACCTCGCCAGCGTCCCACATTTCCATGTCATTTAATTGTATCACCGAAACTGCTGCTAGCATTAAAATTAATATGTAATATTAATTAAAATTAATATGTAATATTAATTATCAGAACGTTCTTAAAGCATTCTGAGGAAATAAAAGGGAACGAGGGAAAGGAGACTTGAACATATTTTCAAGTGGATTTCTGCAGGTGATAGTGATGATCAGCTCTATTGTTCTCTCCGAACATGCATGCAACCAATATATAATATTAATTAATAAAACGGACCGGTCAAAACATTGTAATAGCACTACGAGGATGTAAAAGTGAATGAGGGGAAAGTGACCTTAACATGATGACAAATGTGTTTTTGCAGGTGTCAATTTGTGGAATCTTCAACCTTTTCCTATTTTTGATCTCTTTTTCAGTTATTGTCCTCGCTCGGACATGCGTTCAACCACTAAGGACCACTAAGGAATATTTGAGGAAAAGAATATTTGGGAAATTTGAAGGAAATAATTATATTCTAATTATATATAAATATATTTTTAATAAAAAAATGAAAAATAACTTAAAATTTGATACATAAAATAATTATTTTATAAATTATTAATTTTTTAGTATAGATTTTTGGATTGTATTTTGAAATATATTGTGAGTCTTTAAGAATCATCCAGAGTTAAAAAATTATGAAAATAAATGCGTAAGAAATAAGGCGTGTTTTGAAATATATTGTCCAGGTTTAGCATTCTATCATTAAGACTTAGAAAATTATGGAAATAAATCAATAAGAAATAAAATGTACATGGGTAAGTCACTAATAAAAAAAATCCTGAATTAATATTTTAAATAAAAAAAAATTGAAGTTACAAAAACCTATAATTTACTAAGAAAATCCTAAATTAATAGGATCAACAAAAGAATTAAAGTTACAAAAACCTATAAACTATAGGTCCACTAAATAAAATCAAGTGTTTTGTGGCAGCGTAGTCCCTTCCAAGCAGGTTACAACGTAAATTGTGGAAAATGAGATCGAATTGTAAATGACGGAAGTGTTTGGTGCAAAATGTATATCATGCAACATGGGGCATAAAATTTCATTAGTGCTAAGGCACGACCCCGCAGAGAGATAATTGGCTAAGTGTTGAAATTGTATTTATATTAATGTATTGTAATAGATAATTTGTGGTCCAAATGTAGATGATATTCCAATATGTCGAGGAATTCTAGACCATGGAAGTTTTTAGTGCAAGATGTATACACTGGAACTATAGATGACGCAAGTTTTGTATGCAAGATTTATAATAGCGCATTGAAATGTAAATGACGAAAGTATTTGATGCAAAATGTATATCACGAAAGTGTTGTGTGCAACATGTATATCACGGAAAATGGGGCATAAAATTTCATTAGCGCCAATGAACGACCCCGGGAAGAGATAATTGGTTAAGTGTTGAAAGGAATTGCGGTTGGTTGGGCTCATGATGTGACGATATAGCACCAATGGATGAGTTCGAAAAAAATCAGGCTCAAGTTTAAGTATATTTATTAAAATTGTATTTATTTTGATGTATTGTAATAGATAATTTGTGGTCCAAATGTAGACCATGTTCCAATATGTGGAGGAATTGCGGACCACATAAGTTTTTGGTGTAATATGTATACAATGGAACTGTAGATGTGGCTAGTTTTTGGTGCAAGATATATAATAACACGAATTCGGGGGTCAATCGTGCTCCCATAAGTCGTTGTTGAATATGTTTTTTTGGTTCTTAATGTCAATAAGTGAACCACTGAATTGTCACAAGTAGAAGCAGAATATATACACAATTTGACAATTGGGGCCTTGTGTTTCCTTGGGAGTCATCGTCACCCTATTTTGAAGCCCGTACGACCATTTTTCCTCGCTACTATCTTTCTCGTTACTTAGTCATTTTTTTGAAAATGTCCCAATGGGTGTGTTGGCAGATGAAAGAGTTCACATTTGTGCTTGTTCTTTTATATCGTGACTCTGACCGACCGCTAACTATTCAATGCCCAAAAACTTTTTAGATCATGGATTTCCAGATAGGCAGGATCTATAACTGGGGTCGAAATGTGGCGTGAAACATGTATATCATGGAACATGGGGCATAAGAAATTGATAGCGTCAAGTTGCGATGAATTGTAGAGTACGAAAATATTAATGTATTGTAATAGATTATTTATGGTCCAACTGTAGACCATGTTCCAATATGTGGAGGAATTGCAGACAATGGAGGTTTTTGGTTCAAGATGTATACAACAGAACTATAGATGATGCAAGTTTTGGGTTTAAGATCTATAATGGCGCCAACACGGGAGTCAGTCGGGCTCTTCTAAATCACTGTTGAATACGTTTTTTTGGTTGTCAATGGAAATAAGTGAACCACTCAGTTGTCATGAACAAAAGCCAAATATATGTACATTTTGACAGGTGGGGCCTTATGTCTCCTTAGGAGCCCTTGTCACGATTTTTTTTCCTCTCTACTATCTTTCTCGCTACTTAGTCATTTTTACCGAAAATGTGCCAATGGGCGTGTTGGCGGACATACCGATTCACATTTGAACTTGTGCCTTTATATCTTGACTCTGACTTACTGCTAACATCCACTTTGAATGACGGAAGTGTTTGGTGCAAAATGTATAGCACAGAAATGTTGTGTGCAACATGTATATCATGAATCATGGGGCTAAGGCGCAAACCCGCAGAGAGATAATTAGCTAAGTGTTCAAAGTAACTAGGTCAGTCAGGCTCATGATGTGATGATATAGGACCATTAATTTAAATTGTATTTATATTAATGTATTGTAATAGATAATTTGTGGTCCAAATGTAGACCATGTTCCAATATGTGAAGGAATTTTAGACCATGTAATTTTTTGGTGCAAGATGTATGCAATGGAACTGTAGATGACATAAGTTTTGGGTGCAAGATCTATAATAGCGCATCGAACTGTAAATGATGGAAGTGTTTGGTGCAAAATGTATATCAAAGAAATGTTGTGTGCAACATGTATATCACAGAACCTGCGGCATAAAATTCCATTAGCGCTAAGGTGCGACCCCACAGAGAGATAATTGGCTAAGTGTTGAAAGGAACTGCGGTCGGTCGGGTTCATGATGTGACGATATAGGACCAATCGACGATTTCGAAAAAGTTCAGGTTCAAGTTCAAGTATATTAATTAAAATTGTATTTATATTAATGTATCGTAATAAATAAATTGTGGTCCAAATGTAGACAATGTTCTAATATGTGGAGGAATTGCAGACCATAGAAGTGTTTGGTGCAATATGTATAGAGTGGAACTGTAGATGACGCAATTTTTGGGTGCAAGATGTATAATAGTGCCAACCTGGGGGTTAGTCAGGCTCTTGTAAATTGTTTTTGAATACGTTTCTTTGGTTTTTATTGGAAATAAGAGAGCCACTGAGTTCTCACCAGTAGAAGGAAAATATATATGCAATTTGACAAGCGGGGCCTTACGTCTTCTTGGGAGCCCTTGTCATGATATTTTTTCCTCTCTACTATCTTTCTCGTTACTTAGTCATTTTTTCTGAAAATGTCCCAATGGGCACGTTGGTAGACATACCTATTCATATTTGCACTTCTGTTTTTATATTGTGACTCCGACCGACTGCTAACATCCACTTTGACTGAAGGAAGTGCTTGGTGCAAAATGTATATCACCGAAATGTTGTGCGCAACATGTATATCACAGAAACATGGGGCATAAAATTTCATTAGCGCTAAGGTGAGGCCCCACGGAGAGATAATTGGCTAAGTGTTGAAAGGAACTGCGATCAGTCGGGCTCCTGATGTAACGATATACGACCATTAATTTAAATTGTATTTTATATTAATGTATTCTAATAGATAATTTGTGGGCCAAACGTAGACCATATTCCAAAATGTGGAAGAATTGTAGACGATGGAAGTTTTGGGTGCAAGATGCATACAACGAAAGTTTTTAAATAAAATGTATCCATACTAATGTATCTTATTATATTATTTGTGGTCCAAATGTAAACTATGTTCGAATTTTAATGGTGTTTTGGGCTTGGATTTTTTTGTTCAAACCTACAAGCAACAAAGAAAAAAAAAGATGACTTTACGTTTTGTATATTGAAGAATATTTTGAAATATAGGAAGCTGCAATACATGCACAATATAGAATGGGAACATGTACAATGATATGAGTTAATTTTACGAAGAAATACAAACTCCAAATAAGAACACCAAGCATTGAATATCAACATAGAACAACCCCAAATATTTATATTTAGATAAACTAGGTCACAAAATACATTTTATAATATTTCCTCCTAAAAATAGTTGTCTTTGAATTTGCAAAAAAAACTATAGTTCAATACATATTCTGTGACAAAAAAATTCCTTTGCCAGAATGACTCCGAATATGACTGTCCCAGACTATGAATAAAATATGTACAAGAATGAAGTTTGCAGAAAGAAGAAAGTTGATGATTGAAAACAACGAAACCTCGCAAGAAGAAAGAGAAAATCATCAGATCTATGACGGTGGAGGATGTAATTAGTATCAAAATAGTCAGAAAGAAGACATAAGGATGTAATGAGTATCAACTTACTATGATGGTGTGCCATGGCTTGTCATTCCTTCATTGATTTCCTTTTATGGCTTTCCTTGGCTTTGAACTTCATTAGTAATCTGGTCGACAGATTTTTTCATCCATTCTTCAATGTAGCTCCTCATGGGCACCACGTTGATTTCATGTTGAATTTTTATATTGAAGAGTTCACTTTCCAAGTCGCTTAGATCAATCGACAGATTTTGAAATGCTTCTTGAATATTTTTGTTTCTAATTGCATAACCAACTAGCCAAGTTTTCACGTCATCTTCACCATATTCAAGAATGCCATATAAATTTTCAAATGACAGTATTTTATAGATATGAACTTGATCATCAAATTCTTTTTTGGTTAAAAACAATGAGTTTAATATCAATTATAGGTCCTGAACTTCATTGGTGCTTCGAGCTAGATCTATCTCAATTAGCTTCTTGAATAGTTTGTCTCTTTTAGATATAGCCTAGCTACATTATTGAACAAGACCAATCAAGTTCTTTACCTTTTCTTTCCAGCATGAGCTTAGTTGGTCTACTCGATCTAGGGAAGGGAGATCCTCTTGTCTTCTTCTAGATTCTGGCATACCAGTAGCTTCAAAACTAAATGGTAAAATTGCATCGAGATAAAAACCTTGGTCATTTTTTAGATCTGCTTGCAGATACTCATGAAAAGCATGCACTGTTGTTCCAAAAGAGACCATATTCTTTGACATATCCCAAGATTCTGTTATTAATTCCATTCTTTTTTTTATATTCTTTTCCACATAGTATCGGGTGAATGTGAGAAGGCTTGTTGATCCTTTTAACTTTGGCGCAAGTGTGGTGGACTCAACCATTGCCAAAGGAGTAGAAAATAATGGAAGAGGCATTAGAGTTGCCTCCAATTCTTTGATTCACGTCTTTAACATGCGATTCTTCATTTCAAGGCCGTTAATAGAGTTTTCTAGAGCATCTCTAGTTGTTCGGTGCATCTTGGATATCTGGGAAGAGCGCATGTTGCATAGGTTGAACTCTCAACGAGATGTTTCTTTCTTATTCTTTACATGATTTATGTTTTCAATAATCAATCTTTTTTTATTCCTTGTCAAAAACATTGCTCTGAAAGGCAAAAGAATCTTCTTCGTCCAATGTATCTATGCTAAGTATGTCCATCCCGGGATTGTGAGGAGCAGTGTTGTCTAAGTGATCATCGTCAGGCAAAACTTTTTCAATGTCAATTTCTAGTTCCATATCTTCGAGGGAGAGATCGCAGATATCAATTTCTTCCCTCGATCCCTCATGTTCTTGGACTATTGTTTTAAGTTTTTTTCCCATGGGAAGCTTGTGAGAAATTTAAATTATTCCAAAGGGAGGTTTCTTATCTCCTCCTCTTCCTGAAGAACTATGTGTGTCTTTGTTACTTGGGTAATTCATTGGAGTACTGCCACAATATGTTGCAGTCTTGGTTGTGGCAGTCAGGGATTGCACACTTTTTTCACCCGGTTCTTTTCGGTTCTGCTTGTGCAAATCATTGGTACTGGTTGGGAATCCATTCAGGATAGTGTAAGTGAAAGAACTATTGAAGTGGTTCCTCACCATGAAATCCTAGACTTTCTAAGGCATAGACATGAATTGTCCTTTCCTTTTTGCATGAACAAAATGCAACCAATAGATGTACTCCCCTGCTATTCCAACAAAAAACATTGTAGCAGATATGTGACATGGAAGGAAGCAAGGATTTTTTTTAGACACGATAATACTTATAACATTATAGTTCTCCATTTCTTCTACTGTGTCCCTCCTATTAAGGAAGATTTTCAACTGGCTAGATAACGGGGGGAAATACCTTCCAAATATCAATGCTTTAAAAAATGAAACAAAATAATTGAAGACCTTATAAAATAGCTGGCAAGCGTGCTGTCTCCATAATTTATGGTGTGAGAATGTTAATGCCTTAAATTCATAGTTCAAATTCCTACACATAGATAGTTCCGGAAATGGATAGAATTTTGGCATGACGAAAATTAAATAAAGTGGCATAAATAAATTCTTCTACCTCCTGTATTGCATTAACTAGGAATCTTTTTTAATGGAAATCATCTTGGGGCAATAGAAGATGCTTTCTTTCTTGACCGTAAAATATAAAATATATAGAATCATCCGAGAGATGTTGGTTGCAGTTGCTTGTCTCGCTATCCTCGTGAAAAGGAATGCAATCTGCTAAAAAAGGTTTTACATCCATTGACTTGTAATATGGCCATGTCCCAGGGAGAGGGCATTATTGATACTGAGAGGGGGGTGAATCAATATCAAGTAAAATTTAAAACCTTTTTCAACTTATAATTAAACCATTCAACTATATCCAATGATAAATGAACAATGGTATAAGAGTTACACCAATACACCACAATACACCATGCACCATATATGAGAAATAATCAATAGTTATTGTTCAAGGGAACTAATGACTTCCAAAGGTAGCTACAACCTCCAAATGTAAAGGGAGAGATAAACCTCCAAGAGGAAGATAAAATCCTCCAATATTAAGAGAGATTTGAGCTCTCCATCTTTGCCCCTTCCTTCCACCCAAGAATATATGAGAGATAATAAAACTTTACATTGAATCATCACCATCAACCAATCATCACATAGAACCTGATA
>SNQJ01S0059985.1:27389-42423 GCA_010110895.2 Picea sitchensis | reverse complement strand
GTTAACGTGGCAATTGCGACATACATATTCACAAACGTGGCAAGAGAGACGTTCCAGTGGAAAACGTGGCAAGAGCGACGTTCCAGTGGAAAACATGGCAAGAGCGACGTTAACGTGGCAAGACCGATGTTAACATGGCAAGAGAGACGTCAACATGGCAAGAGAGACGTTATCGGGCAACATGATTTTTTTTTTTATAAATTTCCTCTATTTTGCGACAATATGGACAATTTTGTCCATAACGCCGCAAATAAAACGTCGGAATTTTTACAATATGTAGTAGTGTGTGAAGAATATGGAAACCATGAAGAACGTAACTTTGGTGGAAGATAGGCTTGATGGATAAATAAACTTCAACTCCCATAAATCAAGACTACAAATCACTCTAGAAGGGGATGACCTATTGATTTTGATAGAAAAGACCTTACCAATAACAACTATTGATGAAGATAAAGTTGATTGGAAGGAAGACGATGTCAAAGCATGGAAGATAATCATCTATTCAGTAAGAAGATCATCTACTACCTCGTATTTCTACCTTGGAGACAAATTATGAGATGTATGATGAATTGAAGAAGATGTTTGAGAGAAACAACACAAAGAAAGATCTTACATTGAAGCACTAGCTTCAAAATATCAAGATGATGAAAGTTGACACCATTTCCACTTTCTTCATGAAGATCTCAGAGATCAAAGATCAGCTAGGTGCCATTGGAGAAACAACAATAGATGGAGAACTTATCATGATTACTCTCAATGCTCTTCCAAGACATTGGGAACCATTTCTTCAAAGTATCAGTGGAAGAGTAGATCTACCTAAGTTTGAATGTCTATGGATGGACTGCACTCAGGAGGAAACTAGACTTATAGCCAAAGGAGTGAAAGACTCTGATCATGATGACAATCAATCCCTTGCCTCTCATGAAAAGAGAGGAAGAGGAAATAGAAGAAAATTTGGAAAATCATTTAAAGACGAGAAAAATTCAACAGCTTCAGGTCATGAACATAGAAAAGACATCTCAAGGATTATATGTTTCATATGTAAAGATTATGGACACATTGCGAGAAATTGTCCTTCTGGAGAGAAAGCAAGACAATATGCATCTACTACAGATGTCGATTCAGAACCACATCAGAGATATGAAGACAAAATATGAAGCATTCTTCTTCATATCTCAACTTTCTCAGGAGGACCAAATGAAATATTGAGCATGATTGTAGACTAAGGTAAGTTTTGTACTAGATTCCTTATCGGATTTCATCATTACTCTGTAGTTTCTTGCATTTTGATAATGAAGGGTATCATCCTTGGTATGGGAGCCTTGATGACTTGGACCATGATCCCTGATACAAGAGTCCAAATTTTCTTGGCCGGTTATTATCCTAGTACAAGATGCCATTTTGGTTGTTATCCCTATGGGAGGCCATCTTGGTTATTATCCTAGTACAGGAGGATAGCAAAGTACTATAGAGGTAGTAAAGGACCTAAGAAGACATGGGATGTCTCCAGGATAGCAACATAGGAAAAGGATGATGTCACAATTCCTCTAGGACATATGTTTATCCTTCTGACTTCAAAGGGAATCACTTGACTTCAGAGGGAGTCAAACTATTTGAGAAGAAATTACATGTGTGGGGTACAATCAATATTCGAAGGCATATCGGATATACATCCCTAGTCAGAGACAGATCGAGGTTAGCAGAGATGCCACTTTTGAGGAAGAGATATCCTTCCAAGGATCTAGAGAATATCAAATGGAGATTGATAGTAAAGTGAATGAAGAGACAATACCTTCTCCCCCTTCAACAGTTTAGAGGGAGACAGTTACTGATCAATTTGATCCCATAGCTCCAATTGATGTTCCCAGTATGGATGATTTTAGGGGATAAATTTCACTCATGGGCTAATTTTCCATGGTTTTTCCAAAAATAAGATTCTCTATTTTAAAAATGATTTGCCCAAATTCTATAGGATAAAATTATTTTACCTGAAAAATCACCAAAATTTTATAAAAACTATATAAAATCCTTATAAATTTGAATATGTTTACAAAAATATTGCCAATCATTTATAGTTGTCATATGAAGGATTAGTAAGATTCACCAAGGTTTCTACATTTTAAAATAAATTTACATCCTTAAAATCATCCCTGGTTCCCAGAGACATTGCAGTAAGCCATAAAATGCATGCTTGGGCTCGACAGACTCTGCAGGAGGCAGAAGGACATGCAACTACTTATGGTACAATATGAGAGAGAAAGATACCACAGAGAATTTTGAGCTATGTTTCATATATGAGCCACATTATTGATACTGATCCTTCTTGTCATGGAGAAACAACAAGTCAGCAGGTTTGGCAAGATTCCACGGCCAAAGAGTATCATTCCATCATGAAGAACGATGTGTGGGATATTGTTCTGAGACTCGAAGGGAATTCTGTAGTGATTTCCAAGTGGATCTATAAGATCAAAAATGCAACTAATGGAAGTGTCGATAAGTACAAAGTAAGATTTGTGGCTAGAGGATTCTCTCAGGTGGAGGGAATAAATTATGAGGAGAAATTTGCTCATGTTGCTTGATACACTTCCATCGGTATGATCATTGACCTAGATGCATCCATGGGTAGGATACTGCATCAGATGGATGTAAATAAAAACTTTCTCAGTGTTCAAATTGAGAAGGAAGTTTACATCGAGAAGCCATATGGATTCGTGATACATGAGCATAAGTCTCATGTGTGCAGGTTGAAGAAATACTTGTATGGACTAAAACAGGCACCTCGTGCTTGGTATGAGAAGATTGATGGATACTTGATGAGTTTGGGCTTCAATAAGAGTGTTTTTGATCCCAACCTATACTATCAAATTGTTGGTGACGAGCGTCTGATTTTGGTCCTATACATTGATGATTTAATCCTCACCGATTCGAAAAGTCTTATTGATGAATAGTAGTGTGCATTGGCTTCTAAAATCGAGATGAATCACCTTGGTATGATGCACTAATTCTTGGGATTAGAAGTATGGAAGAGGACTGATGATATTTTCTTGAGTCAAGGAAAACACACTCGAGATATTGAAGAAATTCGGGATGACAGACTCCAAATCCATGCCTACACCAATGGCGAGTTTGAAGAAGATGAACGAGTCTTCTTCAGAGTCGGGCTTGATTGTTCCACATATTTACATACAGTTGATTGAATCATTGATGTATATGGTTAACTCTAGACCTGATATATGTTATGCAGTGAGTGTACTCATTTAGTTTATGATTCAGCTGAGATAGACACACTGGATAAAAACAAAACATGTGTTGAGATATGTACGATGCACAGTTGGTTATGGCATGAGATATGCCTCCAGTGTAGACATGAGATTGCAGGGATATGCCGATGCATATTGGGCAAGGAGCGCAGTGGACCAGAAGAGCACATTCGGTTGTTGTTTTAATTTGGGGTCTTCCATGGTTTCCTGGTGCAACATGAAACATAATTATGTGGCTTTGATTACTGCATAAGAAGAGTATATTGCAAAATGTGTGGAAGTCCACAAAGCAGTGTGGCTTCACAAGATCCTTGCAGATTTATTTGGTCATGATATGGATTCCACCGTAATCCATTGCGATAACCAAAGTTGTGTGAAGGTCTCCAAGAATCCTGTGTTTCACGATAAATCAAAACAAATTGAGATCAGATACCATTATATCAGAGATATGGTGCAGAGGAAAGAAATACTTGTGAAGTACCTTTCTACAAATGAGCAAGTTGTAGATGTATTCACTAAACCGCTTCCCAGGACAAAGTTCGAGTACTTCTATGAGAGACTTGGCCTAGGGGAGAATGCCTCCCTAGATAAGAGGCATTTTTTATGATTGCAGCACTGTGTGACATTCTCCAGGTTGTTCTCCTTTGGACTGAGTTGAGACGATATCTGAGAGAGCCCATGTGTTGGGTGTGCCCATGTGATGGGTGTGCGTCAAACTATGGACTGAGTTGTGATGACGTGTGGTCTCTTGTCTACTCCTTTGGACTGAGTTGATATGACTTGAGATGGTATACTGCCTTGTACTCCTCGATACTGAGTTGAGTCAGCTTGATATGGTCTCTTGCCTTGTATGCCTATGGACTTAGTTGAGTCGACTTGAGATGGCTCTCTAGATGGTACTCTTATGGACATAGTTGAGTTGATATGTTGAGAGTGGTGTCCCTGTGGTTGAGTAGAGGTGGACGTCTCCCTAGTGGTTGAGCATTGAAATATGTGTGGATCCCTTGCTATATTGTCTAAGAGTAAGATTTGTTGTAATCCTAATTTTTGTTGTGAAGGGTACAAGTTGGCCTCACCATGTAAAAGATAATTAATATTGTGTAATGATTAATTATATTATTCAATTGAACAGGTCGACCCTATTGTGTCAATAGACACATCCTTTTGATGTGATATGTCTTGTATAAATAGAAGTAGATCCCCATTGTGTATCTAACTCACACACACACACACTTGTAAAATTCTCTCAAGTGGAGTTGTACGGATGAAGTGGGCACTTATCTTAGGCACAAGTTTCTAGGTTTTGTAAGAACCCTCTTGTGTTCTAAGGTCTATGGTGTGGGGGATCTTATCTTAAGAATATAGCAAAGGATTGTTGGGTTTTTCCCTTGATTGATAAGGGTTTCCCCAGGATAAACTCTTGTGTTCTTGTGCATGGTTATTATTCTTGTGATATTGGTTATTGTAGCACTTGTGTATAATATTGTTGCATTGTTTATGGTTCAAGTACATGCTAAATTGAAATAAACAACATGTGCATGAGCTAAGAATTAAAATTCAACAGTTTCTTGTTGCACCAGGAAACCATGGTAGATCCCAAAGAAAAACAACAACCGTAGGTACTCTCTCGGTCCACTGTGCTCCCTGCCCAATATGCATCAACATATCCCGACAATCTCATGTCTACACCAGAGGCATATCTCAGTCCATAACCAATTGTGCCTAACAAATATCTCAACACATGCTTCGCTACTATCCAGTGTGTTTGTCTCGACTGACTCATAAATTGATTGAGTACACTCACTACATAACATATATAAGGTTTGGTGTTAACCAAACACATCAAAGATCCAATCAATTGTCTGTAAAGATATGGATCAATCTCACCTGAATTGGAAGAAGTCTCACTCAATTTCTTCAGATTCATCACCATCAGTGTAGCCATGGGCTTGCAGTCTGTCATCCTAAATTTAGTTGCGTGCTTGATCTTATAGATCCACTTGGAAGTCACTACAAACTTCCCTTTTGATCTCGGAACAATATCCCACACATCATTCTTCATGATGGATTGATACTCTTCGGTCACGTCATCTTGCCAAACCTGCTAAATTGTTGCTTCTCCATGAAAAGAAGGCTTAGTATCAGTGATGTGGCTCATAGCTGAAAAATATCTTGAAAATATATGTGGTCTCTTTCTCTCTTAGAATGTACCACGAGGAGATGCATGTCCCTTTTCCTATTGCAAAGTATTTTGAGCCCGTGCAAGCCTCTTCTGGCCTACTGCAATGTCTCTCAGAAAATCAAATGGAGCTATGGGATCAACTGGATCAGTAATTATCTCCCTCTGAACTACTAAAGGGGTAGAAGGTAATGTCTCTTCTTTCTTCTCGCTATCAATCACCGTATGAGATTCTCTGGATCTTCAGAAGGTTATCTATCCCTAAAAGGTGACATCTCTACTAACCTAGATTTGTCTCTGACAAGGGATGTATATCCAGTATGCCTTTGAAGATTCATTGTACCCCACAAATGTACCCTTTTTTCTTGAAGGGTCTATCTTGGTCCTCTTTTCCTTGGGTAGATGAATGTATACTGAACACCCAAATATATTGAAGTGTCCAACCTCAGGCTTCAATCCAGTGAAAGATTATTCGAGAGTCATGTTCTTCATAATTTTATGAGGACTCATGTTTTGAACATACACAGTTTTTATGGATGCTTATTCCCACAGAATGATAGGTAGATTCTGATCATGTATCATCACTTTGGCTTCCTCAAAAATGTATATATTCTTCCTCTCTACAACCCCATTCTGATGAGGTTTATAAGGAATAGTGCAATCCCTCTTGATCACTACCTCAATACAGAATTCACTGAAATCCTTGGAGGTGTACTCTCCTCCATTATCTGATCTCAACACATTGATCTTCCTCTCAGTCAGGTTCTCATCCTGAGCTCTAATTCTTTAATTCTCACAAGGAATCCATCCTTTGTCTTCAAGAAGTAAATCCTTGTCTTTCGAGAGTGATCATCGATGAAGAGAACATAGTACGAGTATCCACTCAAGGAAGAAATAGTCATGGGTGCATAAACATCTGTATATATCAAGTCCAAGATCCCCTTGTATCTATTGTCTCTTCTCGGAAAGGACCCCTTGACATTCTTTCCAAAAACACAACCTTTGAAAATGCTAACATGCTCAATATGTATCTTTGGAAGGCTTGCCACAATATTCCCCAGAGCGGGAAGGGATCTATAATGTAAATGAGCAAGTATTCTATGTCATAGCTCGCTCAAGCTGATAGTATCATGTAACAATGACTGAACTTGTTGTACAATCATTTTGTAAAAACTGTTTTCTCGAACACCAATCACCCGAGGAGAATCCATGCGTGAGTTCTTGTGCCATGCAATAAATTTTCCTTTAGATAAAATAACCATGTATCCTTTATACTCTAAGGAAGAAACATAGACATGGTTCATTTTCATCCCAGGTACATATAGTACCTCACTTAATTGAAGTGGCATGTCGGAATCTAGTTGGAAGGAAGAAGATACAACACCCTTCACAGTATATATGGCATTATCACCAAGTAAAACATGCAAATAAGACTCTTTCTCTATAAGATCAATGAGATGTTATCTATATCCAGTCATGTTCCTAGAAGCACCACTGCCAATCAACCAAATATCACTATCAATAAGAACCATACCTGAGAGTGTTGAAATGATGAAGAACGTCTCATCCTTTATGCCTTCGTCTCTTTGAGGTGGTTCTAAATCAACATAGGCAGTGGAGGCATGTTGTCTTCCTTTATTCCTGGTAGTGGCGGCATGTTGTCTTCCTTTATTCCTTGCAGTGGAGCCATGTTGTCTTCCTTTCTTCCTGGTAGGACAATTTCTTGCAATGTGTCCATACTTGTCACATCCGAAACATTGAATATTTGATATGTCTTTTCTTTGTTCATGACCTAGAGTTGTTGAAGTTTTCTTGTCATTGAATGATTTTTTGAAACTTCTTTTATTTCTTCTACCTGTCTTTGCATGAGAAGAAAGGGCTCAATTATCATTATGATGGCAGTCTTACACGCCTTTGGCTATAAGTTTGGTTTCCTCTTGAGTGCAGTCTGCCCATAGATGATCAAACTGAGGTAAGTCTATTCTTCCCTTGGTACATTGAATGAATGGTTCACAATGGCTTGGAAGATCATTGATAGTAATCATGACAAGTTCTATGTTTGTTATGGTTTCTCCAATGGAACCTAACTGATCTTTGATCTCTAAAATATTCATGAACAAGGTAGTAGTGGTGTCATCTTTCGTCATCTTCATATTTTGAAGTTGGTGTTTCAAGGTAAGAGCTATGTTATTTTTGTTTCTCTCAAACATCTTCTTCAAAGCATCATACATTAGATAAGTTGTCTTCAAGGTAGAAATGTGAGGTAGTAGATGATCTCTTACTTAGTAGATGATTATCTTCCTAGCTTTGACATCATTTGTTTTCCATTCAGCCTTCTCCTCATCGGTTGTTGTTGCTGGTAGAGTTCCTTCTATTAACTTCAATAGGTCAGTCTCTTCTAGAGTGATGTGTAATCTTGACTTCCAGGAGCTTAAGTTGCTTGATCCATCAAGCCTATCTTCCACCAAAGTTTTGTTCATCATGGCTTGCAAATTCTTCACAAACCCTAATGGCTAGGCTAGAAACCCTAACGTTTTTTTTTCAAGAGGAAATATCTAAGAGGTTCATTGGAATTATGACTACCAACAAGAATCCCTAGAGAGTCAAAAGAACCCCGGTGAGCTACAAAAATTCCCCAACAACCTACAAAAACCCTAGAAACCAAAATCTACAGAAACCCTAGGGATGGAAATACAAACTTCTTTAATTTTCAATCTGAAAGTTGTAGGTGATGCATTGGAATAGGCCATACCTGTCTGTGAATAATTTAGTCCCAACACTCAAGGGAAAGTGCTAAAACTATCTTGACAAGGAAAACGGTAAGGGTGCTTTTTGCAGTTGCAACAAGAAAGTGACGACTAGCTTGGAAAGGTGTTGGAGTAGCTTGTGCAATGGCTCTTCTAGGAACACTTCTCTAATACCATGTTGAATTTGTATTGGTTACTCAAGAACATGTATTTTATTTTCAATTTAGCATGAACTTGAACCATAAACAATGCAACAACACAAAATACAATTGCTGCAGTAAACCGAGATCACAAGAATAACCATGCACAAGAGACAATAAGTTATCTTAGGAAAACCCTTATCAAACAAGGGGAAAACCCAACAACCGTTTACTATATTTCCAAGAGAAGAATCCTCTCCATAAAAAAACCTCGCACATATAATAGGGTTCGCTATGACCAAGAAGGATAGCGCATAGAAAAGAGTGCACACTAAATTTCAACTCTCAAAGTATGCGTTGTAAGTGAATGAGATATAATCCTCAATGGGGATGTACCTCTCTAATATATACATGACCTAAATCAATGAATAGAAATGTCTATTGGAATAATAGGGCCAAATTGTACAACTCAATAATACAATTTGTCTTTTACATAATATTAATTGTCTTTACATAGTAGGGACGACTTGTACCCTTCATAATACAAATTAGGGTTTTACAATAGTCTTACTATTTGACAATATAGCAAGGGGTCTCACATACATCCTCTAGTGCTCTGCCACTAGGGACAATTCCACATGTGCTCAACCATAGGGGACGTCACTCTCAACAGATCAACTCAACTAAATCCATAGGAGTAAGAACTAGAGAGCCATCTCAAACTAACTCAACTAAGTCCATAGGAGTACGACAAGAGACCATCTCAAGTCATATCAACTCAGTCCAGAGGAGCACAACAAAAGACCAACACGAGTCATCTCAACTCAGTCCAGAGGAGTACAATCTGGAGAATGTCTCATGAAGTTGCAATCGTCAACAATATCTTCCCAGAATGCCTTCACATTTATAACCATAAACAACATGGATCAACAAATCTATAGATCTAGTCACTAAGAGCTCATGCGCTCAATTGACCCACACAACCTCCCATCCAAAAAGGAAGGGGGTCACTCTAGCACGAGCTAAATCTAGGAAACGCTTTACCTGGAGGGTTTTTTATTTGTTGACATTTTTTTGGTAGAAAGTGCCATGGAAGTAAAAATTCCCCCATGAAAAGTGTTGTGTAGCTTGATATGACTATTCCCCAATGACATTTTAGAGATGTCCAATGAAATTCAACACTAGACACGTGGATTTAGAAATTCCAAGACATAATTCTCCATGTCACAAGGCAATTTACACATAGTTCAAATCAATTCAAAATGAGCAATTTGTCACAAGCCTCATTGAATTCAAAAATATTTTGTCTTGCAATATAATAGATGAAAATTAAGGCCCATTGTCCAGTTCAATTCAATAGTGCACCTAAAAATGAGGATATGATGCTAATAACGTGTCATATGGGTTTACCCTAGGTAGGGTAATGGGGCATGAGAGTGATTGGACAATGATCCTTCATTTTCATCTATTATATTGCAAGACAAAAGATTTTTGAATTCAACGGGGCTTGTGACAAATTGCATCTCACACTCAAATTATTACAAGTTTCATGCAGATGTAGATACATTTAAATACAAAGGAACAATCAAAAAATAAAGTGCCTTCAAAAACACTCTTGAAGCTAATTAAGAAACTATTTGGCACTAAAGAATGTCACCAATTTGGTGAAACAACAATAATAGTAATCTCTTGTGAAAGAAGAGATGTGGCTCCTCCTCATGTGATCCCGTGAAGGCAGCTCTCGTTCATAGCATTTCAACAAAACTACATTCATGCATCTACCTAGGTTTTATCACTAATCAAAACAAATGTGTGGGTTTTTTCATCATCATTATGCGTGTAACACCAATCTCCCACAAAAAATCCCGCAACATAAGTACTAGAAACTCACTCATCAACAACCAACAAATTGCAAATCGCTCTTCCCTAGTCAATTCAAGCTGAGTGATCATTTTTCAAACTCAATTTACCACTTAATAACAATGATTAAATGTCTCTTTCGAATAGATTGCTTCTAATGCACGTCTTCACTCCAATCAAAACAAGCCCATCAACATAATCTTCCTTGGCCAACATTGTGCCATAAACAAGGATGCAAACTACACATGTCTTCCATTTTATTCATATCACAACCATTGCCTTGATAACATATTGGGGTCTCAAGAATATCATGTGATAACCAAGTGAGACAAGTGGTATTTAGAAACACCTTTCAACAATGAAGTACATCTTAATAAGAAGATCCAAAAGAGCACAATGCATTATGTGTGCAATGTACGTATGTTGTGCACGTCATTTGAGGTTAGAGCCTCAACAATAAATAGGTTTAGGGTTTACCTCCCAAAACCCAAAGGGTGGGACGACAATAACCACTAAAATGGTTAACCTGTGGTAACCAAGTGATAGAAGTGGTATTTAGAAACACCTTTCAACAATGAAGCACATCTTAGTAAGAAGATCCAAAAGAGAACAATGCATTATGTGTGAAATGTATGTATCTTGTGCACTTCATTTGAGGCTAGAGTCTCACCAATAAATAGGTTTAGGGTTATCCCCCAAAACCCAAAGGGTGGGATGAAAGAAACCACTTAAATGGTTAACCATAGATGAAATAGACCCAAAGATCCAACAAACTCCTCAAGTTGGGTTTACATTAAATATTTTCATACGCATGACTTACCCAATCAATTATAAATAATCGTTTAATACAACATATACCATAATAAAATCCCTGGCAATAGAAAATGGTAGAAAGTTTGAAATTACCTTCTAAATACTAAAACAATAAGACCATAAATTCTACAATCAACATTTTTTCATATAGATGACATTAATATATCAATGGTTTATTTGTGCATTTGTGATACCTTCATGTTTGATTGTTCGAGTATATGATTACATTATGTGTATTGCATAAGAAGAATTTGAGGATTAAAAACAATTTTCAATTTTGATGCTAAGAAAAGTAGTATAGACTATATAAGTCTCTAAGGACATTAAAAGATAAACATAAAAAAAAAAATTAACTTCAAGCCAAAATGCAGTAAAAAAACAGTACACATTCAAATCTCAAGCCTAATTCTAGCAAGTGCATGAATACAAATCATATAAGACTTGAATAGAATACCAATATTTATACTCTAGGGCACTCTAATACATACATAAACACATGTGACCACCACTATAAATATGAGGATGCATAGGGGCTGATTGGAGAAAATTAACCTGTAGAATTGAAAACAATATATATCTTTTTAATAGCAACAAAAACATTATGACCCAATAAGTGATGACATAGAATTTTAAGAATTAGGTCACATGGGAATTTAAGAAAAAGTATAAAGAGCCACACCATGGAGCTTCCGTGGGGTAATGACTGAGAAAATTGACTTGGAGTTGGTAGGATTCATTGGCATACATTGTGCCAGGGGATCCCGTAAGTTCAATTATCCACCTACACAAGAAATCCCTGTTAAGATCATGTACTCTGCCCTCCATTACATATCTTTTCTTCTCCATAAATTCACAATACAGAAAAATCAATATATATATGGTTTTTCATTTGAGAGAATAATTATACATGTACCTCTGTAAATTGATGCAGGAGCATCTCTCCACATCAGCCAGCCAGCCATCCACGTCAGTGAATTCAAATCGCGTGTTGAAGAGAGGCACAACCTCATTTAAAATTTGAATGAATGTAATTTAACTGCTTAGGCTATTGAGCCATAGAGCCATGCCATTGTGCAAGCATAGAGTAGATCAGCCTTAAATGTTTGTAAAGCTAAGATCTAGATCCGAATGGTGGACTAGACAACCCATTCAATGTAATTGAATAGGGTAGGTAGATTGGAGGGAAGAGCATGAAGGGCCCCCTCAGGTAAAAAAAGATCTGGGAGGATCTCATTTTGAGAGATAGGAAGAGGAGTAAGAATAGGAGAGAATCTGCAAATAGAGAGAAGAAGAGAAGGAGCCGAGACTCTGTTAAAGTCTGAGCTCAAGAACACCTTGTACAAACAGGCATTTTCCATTTTAATACAAATAGCAGTTTTTCCTGCATGACTATGTGTTGAATGAATGTCTGTGAGAGTGCTCTTTTATATACTGTGAAGGTATGTTATGTTTATGCATTGCAGGAGTTGTCTTGGTTTCAAGTTTGAGAGGTCTTTGACGTTTCATGTCAAGAAGGCATGACAGACTATTGCGGTCTCTGAATACCAGTGCATTGAAGCACTTTTGAATTCTATGGGTTCAAACAAAGGCATGCCAGGAGGGCACATCAGCTAAAATCATCAACTCGGGAAAAATACCTCAAGGTTGTTGAATACCTTGGAGGCAAGGCTGTGGAGAAGAACATAGTTGCAGACAGAAGCTCAGAGGAGTTCTGTGGAACTCTGCGAGGAGGGAATTGAGCCAGTGCAAGGAGTGGACAGAGGAAGAACTCTATTGTGAGTTCGAAGAGAAACAGAATCACTGAGGGTTCTAAGAGATCTACCAAGTGGGCATTGAGCATGCGCATAGGGTGCGCAGAAGGAGACAGAACTACTAGAAGTTCTAGGAGAAGACACTCTACCATGTGGGCATTGAGACAGTGTGCAGGTAGGCACAGGAGAAGAGAACTATGTTGAGTTCTGTATTAAGGAAGAAGAATCCAAGGAGAAGGATCTTCACAGTGTTGTTGAACACCCTGCAGACTCAGAAAGAGGTCGCTTGAGAGAAGGATAGCCCGGAAGGCATCCAATTTCTCCATCTATGGGAGAAGGAAGAAGGATTTGTTTCCTTAGAGATCTAAGTGGTTGAGATGCTCAAGAGAGGTAGAACTTTGTGTGCATGAAGACTCTGTAGAGACGCAAAATTCAAAGAATCCCTTGGGGATTCAAGGATAAGCTCAGAAGGAGTAGTTCTTTCAGCACATGGTGCTATAGTTGCAAGGAATGCAGAGGTCGAAGAACTCTTTGGAGAGTTCAAAGTTCCAAAAGATCAGGAAGGACAACACTTTCATATACACGCGGAATAACTCAAAGTAAAGGAGTTCGCAGAGGAGAAAGAAGGCAAAGGTTGAGGCCTTGAGAAACTTGAAATTCTTCCAAGTCCGGAAGAAAATACCCATAAGCTCAGGAGGGAGCACAGCTACCGTTGGATCTGCCGAAGAGATCTGTACTATTGGTTTTCCACGTCCATGGAGTAAGTAGAGTGTTCTTAGAAGAATAGATCTGGACCGTCAGAACTTGGTCCAATTACCCGTCAGCCGTCAGATCTGACAGGAGTTGCATGAAGTTTAAGCTTCGTGAATGGGAGGAGGAAAGTTTCGACGAGAGGCATGGCCATCACGATATCGACATTCATGAAATCGGGAGTCATGATGACATGAGATCGGGAATTTTCATAGTGAAAATCCCAGAATCAATCTAAGCCGTCCATCTTGAGGGGACGTGTGGTGTAAATCTGAGGGCTCGGGAAAAGTCCTGAAAGGGGAGAGTCCATCGACACATCGGGATTCAGTAGATCGTGAATCCTAAGGACAAGGGATCGGGTTTCTTTATGGTGAGAACCCTGACTTGAATCAGAGCCATCCATCAGTTGAGGACACGTGGGCGAGATCGGGATCCCATCGACATTTCAGAGATCGAAGGAGTAAGATGCCGGGACATTTCGACGTTTGATGTCGCAAAATCATGAGATTGGATCAGGTTCATCCATCTATTGGGGACGCGTGGCGAAGATCCAGGCTATCGGGGAAAGTCTCGATAGAAAAGTCAAATCGGCGCATCGAGGTTCGGCGTTTCGTGAATCCTGAGGACAAGACTTTCGGAGCATCAGAAGTCGCGAAATCGCGAGAGGTGATCAGGACCATCCATCAGAGGAGGATGCACGGAAGAGATCTAGGCATTCAGGAAAAGTCCCGAAAGGAAAGTCGTCCATTGGCATTACGGGAAATCGGGATTCGGAGAATCGAGAATCCTGATGACACGGGGTTTATGCATTTCAGCATTGGAAAGTCTGAAACCCCGAAAGGAGGTAAGGTTGCGGTCTTGTGAGATAGTGGTCACGCAGGCCAGGAGTTTATCCAGGAGGTCTAACACAGAAAGGTGCGTATCGATGAATTGGATCATTGGAGATCGGGGATTCGAGAGGACAGGGAACTCTTGACATCGGGGATCACGAAACCCTGAAACCCGAAATTATCAATCGGGGAAAAGTCATAGGCGCGTGTAGAGGCTGTGACAGGGAAATAAGGACCCATGGATCGAGAATTTGAGATTCCAATGGGAATCGAAAGAGCCACTCCAGCTCAGAAGTTAGAATTTGAACTATCCTTAAGACCGGGAGGTCAGCGCAGAGGCTTTTGCTGAGGCAGAGGGTGTGGTATGCGTCATAAATTATCAGTGGATTTGTGGCAATGTGTTTGAAACCAATAGGTGGGTTCACTTTCCATTCAACCAATTTCATTTGGATTATATTAGAAGGGATTTTGCAAGTTTGTTGAGGATCTAGCTCTACATCCACACAGTTTCATTTTAAAATGAAAATGAAAATTAACAATCAGTAAATTTATGTTAAGTTATTGGTCAAATGATATCAACTTCAACATCCTTGTTAGAAAAACAGGACCGCAGAGCAATAAAATAAAACAAATGCAGAAACAAAACACAGAAGACACACAATACAAGAGAGACACAGATTTACGTGGCTCACCCAGTGTGGGCT
>SNQJ01S0059985.1:0-15990 GCA_010110895.2 Picea sitchensis | reverse complement strand
AACCTTCCTTAACTTTAAACAACAAGAGACTAACATTTACATCAAACTTTTCTTTAGTCTCACATGACTAGTTTTGGATTAGTCAACAACCCTAACTTGAAATAATCATAACTTTGTACCTGTAATGAATAAATATATGAAACTAATACACAATGTTCTTCAATGTATTTTATGCAATTCCTCTAGGTGTCACTACTTGTAACCTCTTAGAAAAGTAGTTATAGAAAAAATGGCATATCTTGCTGAATTCTGGCATATTCTAGAGAGCAGCCTTGTAGAGCGTGCCCCACACAGAATACTTTTTTAATCGATATAAAACTGTTAAAAAAATACTAAATACCGTACTATAACCAACACATTTTATCTTACTGAATTTGGATCTGTTATGAATAAGTTATGACATTTTTACCTGAAACACATGTTTTTGACTAGTTTCAAAACTAGCCACAAACCCTATTTTACACAGAATGTAACTCCAAAAATACAATAAAACACAAGATGAATTGTGTACCACCAATACTTGGATATGTTTCCTCATTGTGATAGCAATTTCATGGTCTGAATCATTCTAGAAAAAAAGTTATTACGAAAATGGTGAGATGACCTGTAAATAACATACCTTAGAAAACATCATGAAAACAATTTATCCTTCCTTGAATTATGGCCTTCTTTTCTTCACCTTCCCTCATAAATTCGGCTTATATATCCTTTGGTTACCTCAGACACCTATAGGTATTCAATATTCTCAAGTGTATATAAAATGAGAGAGCCTTGCCTCTTATTTATACTCTCCAAGTAGATTCCTTAAAAACATCTTCTAGGTCACTTTGCCCACTTTCCTTATTTTAGAGTTAACCCACTTCTAATTTCTCCATTAAATTTATTATTTAAATAATTTATTTTTTATTCACTTTGAATTATAGTGCACTCATCAATTCAGTTTATTATTTACCTTCTAAAATCTCTTAAACTACATTGACCTTTTGGGGCTTCTAGATGACATAAGAGGGTCCTCCAACTTCGTAAGGCCATAACTCTCAAATTGTGAGGAGTTATATGATGTTCCACATACCACCATAAATGGAATGACATGTACCATCCATATAGAATAGTATTACTTCCAAATATATATAAACTCATACCATTATCCATCAAACAAACTTGGGTCCATTACCCAAACCTGGGTTCTCCAACTTCTCATGGCCATAACTCTCTAACCATGAGGAGTTATATGACGTTCCACATACCACTGGAAATGGAATGAAAAGCACTATCCTTTTAGTATAGTTTCAATGAAAAATACATTGACCTTAATCTCATTATTCCACAAATAACCATTGTTTCTTTAACCATACTTCTAGGATAACTCAATCCGCAAAGCGTCTTCCTGTGAGGGTTTTTACCATAAGGGGACCAATTTGGAGTTCATCCATTTCTACTTATTATCAAACATGGAAAGACAATAAAATGAAAAGACAATAATGAGTCATATTTACATCAAGCAATCGTGGGACCATTACCCAACCTTTGTGCTACGGGGATTTCTTCAAGGGTTGACATCAATGACAACCAACCTTAATCAAAAATATCTTCCTTTGGAATTGATGGAAACACTCTGATGCAATACTGAAACCATATCACTCATGCTCCCCTTGGAACCATGCCTCTGTCCTCTGCATCGGATAAATATCTCCCCCGTTGTCATCAATGAAAAAGATATGTTTCCATCTGGGGCTTCTCCCCGTGACTGAACTATCTTCTTATGGTGCTTCCTTGTGTACATATGAGACATATAAGATAAGAATTCAAAAGAATTCATTTTGGAGTATAAATAACTATAAGTATTTGGCAAAGATACTCAAAGGATTCCCGTGGAAGTGGTTTTGTAAAAACATTTTCCACTTGTTCTTTTGTGCCCACATGCTTAGCTCTGATGTTATTTTCTGCAACCTGTTCCCATAAAAAGTGATACTTTATTGGAATGTGATTTGTCTTGGAGTGCATCACTAGATTCTTTGAGATACTGATAGCGCTTGTATTATCACAATATATTGGAATGGGCTCATCATACTCAACCTATATATATGTTAGAGTGTGTTTCATCCAAAGAACCTATGTACAACATGATGTTGCTGCAATGTACTCTACCTCAGCTGTAGATAAGGATACTGATGATTGTTTCTTGCTTAGCCATGATACTAAACACTCACCCAAGTAGAATGCTTTTCCACTAGTGCTTCATTAGTCATCAATAAAACCTGCCCAATATGCATCTGTGTAGGTAATAAGTGATAGATCCTTTCCTTTTGGACACCATAATCCAAATTCTTTTGTTCCTTTGAGATATCTAAAAATCCTCTTCACTGCTAAAACATGTGATTCCTTTGGTGCTGCTTGAAATCGTGCCACCTATCCAACTGCCTACATTACATCTGGTCTGGATGTTTTCACATATAGTAGGTTTCCAATCATTGACCTATATTGTCTCTGATCTGTAGACTTCAAATCATCATCTTTGATCAACTTGCAATTGGTTTTCATGGGAGTGATAACTGGTTTGCAATCTTCCATACCAAACCTTTTTAGAATTTCTATGATATACTTAGTTTGAGAAATAAAAATTCCTTGGTTGCTTTGGTGTATTTGAAGTCTCAAAAAGAAGGATAGTTCTCCAAGTAATGACATTTCAAATTCATTCGGCATATCTTTTGCAAATTTCTATCTTAACCTATCATCATCACTACCAAAAATAATATCATCAACATAAACTTCAATTAATAAAATATTACCTTGACTTACCTTGATGTAGAGGTTGTTGTCTGCACTTCCTTTTTTGAACCCTACCTGCTATAGATACCTATCCAGTCTAGAGTCCCATGCTCTAGGAGCTTGTTTTAGACCATACAAGGCCTTCTTTAATTTACACACATAATCTTTGTTTTCTGACGACTGAAATACTTCTCGTTGTTCAATGTAGACTTCTTCTTCAAGATCCCCATTTAGAAAAGTTGATTTTACGTCCATTTGATACATTTTGATATTTTTAAATCATGCATAAGCTAAAAAAAACCAGATTTCTTCCATTTTGGCAACTAGGGAAAATCTCTCTTCAAAGTCGATTCCTTCAACCTATGCATATCCTTTACATACCAATCTAGATTTGTTCCTTGTAACTTGTCCATCTTCATTCAATTTATTCCTAAAGACCCACTTTGTGTCGATCACATTCTTATTCTTTGGTCTTGGAACCATTTCCCAAGTGCCATTTTTCTCTATTTGATCCAATTCTTCATGCATGGCTTTATTTCAAGATTCATCCTTGTTGGCTTCTTCAAAATAGTTTGGTTCAATTGTAGATAAGAGTGCTAGGTTTGTTTGTTCTGGTGAACAAATTCTTCTTCTAGTCTCAACTCCTACATCTTTATTTTCGATAATCTAATCTGAAGGATGATTCTTCTGTACTCGTTTACTGGGTGTCTTTGGAGACACTTGTTGAACTTTCTCTTCTTCTTCTGTCAGATTCTCTTCATATTCTACTTTTTTTTCATCTTTTTCTTCTTATTCTAAGGGTTGTTTCATTGATTCATTTTCTTCCTTTGATTTTATTCTGTCTGTTTTATCAATTGTTACGTTGATGCTTTCCACAACTTTGTTCAATCTTAGATTGTAACACTTGTATGCTTTACTTGTACTTGAGTAAAAAAAAAGTACTCCTTTGTCCACACGAGAGTCAAACTTTCCCATTTTGCAATCTTCTCTTTTGATATAGCATTTGCTTTCAAAAACTCTGAAGTGATTTACATTTGTTGGTCTTCCTTTCCATAGTTCGTAAGGAGTTTTGTTAGTGTTGTTTTTGAGAATTACTCTGTTTTGAATTTGAACTGTTGTATGCACTACCTGTGTCTAAAAAATATCTGTCAATTTTGAATCCATTAACATTGTTCGAGCCATTTCATGTACTATCCTGTTCTTTCTTTCAACAACTGCATTTTGTTGAGGTATCCTAGCAACGAAGAGTTGACCTTTTATTCCATGATTGTTGCAGTAGTCCATAAATTCCTTTGAGGTGAACTATCCTCCATTATCAGATCTCAAGCATTTGATTTTTGAATCCATTTCATTTTCAACCATTTCCTTGTAGATCTTGAAGTTTTCAAAATCTTCTTACTAATTCTTGAGAAAGAAAACTACAGTCATTCTTTTATAATCATCAACTAATAACATGAAGTATTTATCACCTTTTAAGCCCTTTGTTTTAGTTGGTCCAAATAGATCAGTATGCACAATTTCCAGTGGTCTTGTCGTTAAATATTCCTTTGATTTAAACCTGGTCTTTGTTTTCTTTCCTTGTTGACAATGCTTGCATAAAGTGTTGGTGGGTAAAAGAATGCTAATGTGTCTCACTATGGGGAAAAAAGAAAAAAACATTAAAATAAAAGAAACATATGAAAAGTTTCAAACTAACGTATTAATCAATTTACCAAACTAGAAAATAAAAAATTACACATAGGATTGGGAATTCTGGTGGAAGTATATTCATAGGAATAAATATGTTTGTTTGAATCTATATACACCAAAAATTCGAACTCAATCGAAATATGTTCAGAATTTTTGTTGCACAATAATCATGAAGTATAATTAGTAATATATTTACATAATATCATTTATGTTGATATATATATATATATATATATATATATATATATATATACTCTATATATATATATATATATATATATATATGAGCATTAATCAATTTACCACGCAAAAATAACAAATTACACATGCAGTTTGGGGAATTTTGGTGGAAGTATATCCACAGGAATAAAGATGTTCATGTGAATCTATATACACTAAAAATAACACCACAAATTTGGGCAAACATGAATTCGATCGAGAATATGTTTCCAAAATTTTTTTCTTTGAGATGAAATCCGCGATAATCACGGTGAAGCATAATTAGTAATATATTTACATAATATCCTTTATGTTGTCCTATATATATATATATATATATATATATATAATTGGTATTTCCTTCAACAAAATAATTTAGCTAAAACCTTCCACGAAATTATATATCAATAATATGTTGACCCTATTTAATAATATGTAAAATTAATCTACCCTATTTAATAATATGTAAAATTAATCTTTAATTCCAAAAATTAGTGTAAATCCTTCCACACTGTTATCTCCTAAAATAGCATTGTCATTTTGTCAAATTTTAGGTGATAGGAAGAGGTCCAAAAATTTGTTTCTAATTTTTTTTAGGTGGGTTAAATGGTCTACTTTCTGAAAATAAACTTGGAAAGAACTTTTGATTTGATTTTTTCAAGCAAAAGAAAGAATCTCATGTTTCAATGGTTTAGGCGAGTCTGAAAAGTGCTCATTAACCATCGAAAGCCTTCATTCTCGGTAGTTAAGGGGGAAAAGCAAAAGCCCAGTTAACCACCGAAAAGGTTTCCAAGGGAAAAATGAAAAGCTCGTGCTTTTGCATGAGCTAGATGTCAATTGGCATAATCATGAAGACATAGCCATCGAAAATCCATGGAGGTGGTGAGGTATGCATGTTCTTATTGCATCTAATCGAAGATTGATACCTTGTTGTCCTTTTAACTACATTTTTCATTTCAGAATTAAGGCTCGGCAGAGACGCATAAACTCAAGTGTGATTCCCGACTAACATAAGTGATTAGTCACATGGCCCCTCATTATCTCCATTTACGAGGATACAGATCCACTATGAACCTAATTAATCCCTATTTTGATTCCATTAATTACCAATTCGAATCCAAGAGTCATTGTGACAGTCTTGAGCCTACGATTTCGTCAACTAATCGCATACTTAGAGGCCATAATCCCATTTTTATGGTGATTTCCAAGTGGAGTTTGAGTTCAGCAGATGGTTATCGAGCCAATTGTCATACCAATAAAGCCAAGTCGATTCATCAGGTAGTTTGAATTTCATAATATTTCAATTTGATTTTATATCTCACCTAAACTCGAAATTTCCGGCTTGTATTCAAGCAGTCTGTTGTTTAGATTCGGTTAGTGGTTGAGCTATGCAATCAGAACTTCGAGTCACCCTGTCTCATTTTTTTTACTTTGAGTCATACTCCCTATCACCCTAAATCATAGAGTCTTTCTCTCCGAGGCACGAAGATTTTTCTAAATCACAGGTACAGGTCAACAATTACTAAATGTCGAAAGCAGGGCCAGCCCTAAGGGCTGAATTGGATGGAGTTTGGTACCTTGAGGCTCACCCTGAGGTGGCCGAGTTCTTCAAGCAAACTAGAGTCTATGCATATTGTGAAAATATGGCAGATTTCCACCAACAGGTGTCTGAAACCTTTACTATATTGTATGATGGAAGAGAAACAACAGTGGGAAAAGAGGAGTTTGTGGTTGATGAGGCAACAATAGCTGAGTTCACTGGTCTCCCTAGAATAGGGGATTGTTGGTTCAAATCATCTCTGCCTTCAAACATTGAATTTAGACCCTACCTACAACCTCTGCACAAGGATGTTATATGGAAAAAATACATACCAATGTCTTATATGGAACCTAAGTGGCAATCTCTCCTGAAGGAAATCTTTGTCTATATCACCTGTGAAGGTAGATACAACAGGGTTATGTTTTACCACTTCAAGCTTTTGAACCATTTCACAAGCAGGTCTCCAATCAATTTGCCTTTATACCTACACAAAGCTCTCACAAAAATGGCCAGACAAGTCAAGGCGAAGCCTACCAAAGTGGCTAGCAGGTTGTCACACCAAGGGTTGATTACACTCATTGTTAAAGAGTCCTTGAAGAAGAAACAAGTGGACTGGAATTACTTCCTATTTTGGAATGACTTCCAAACTAATTTTCAACAGGATGAAAAGGGGAAGAAGTCTACTTCTAAGAAGTTCATCACCCGTAAGAGTAGTCGAAGAAAAAGGAAGGTTATCTCACCTCCAAGAGAGACGACATAATCATCGTCTCCTAAAATAAAAAGAACCAAAAGGAAATTACAATTTGGTAAAGAGGGTGAGCAGACCAAGGACCTTCTTACAGGAGATAACCCTTTGAACTTACCATACAGTGACTTAGATCCAGAGTAGGAGTTAGCAGAGACATAAGGTGATGAACAGGCTAAGCAAGTTGTAGAATATTATCCCAACTTTCCCTCACTAACTCCACCAGATGAACACAGTCAACCATTAGAAAAATCTTGTTCAATCAAGACTAAAACATCCAAGGATTAGAAAATCAATAAACTTCTGAAACAAATCTATGAGATGGAAATTTTAGAAAGAGTCATTAAAAAGACAAATATAGACTTGACTGAAAGAAATGCATAAATTTTTAACATAAGCCAAAGTCTCAAGGTAAAGCATGATAAAATCAAGGACAGGAGCAGGGTGATGATAAGAGAGAGCATGAAGTTGTCCAGGCAGCTTAGACTTTTGAGGCTAAAGTTAAAAGAGTCTCAAACTCCAACATAGAATCAAACAGGTTTGGAAACTCTAGCCAAGTTAGCTACAAAAATGGTGGATATACCACAGTCTTCCACATAGCATGTTAAAGCTCGAAGATCTGTACGAGGAAGAGTTGCATCGTCAAAGAGGCCTTGAAAAATCAACAAAGAATCAAGGCAATCAATTTTTTCAATTTTGAATTTTTGGAAAAAGATAAGTTTTCGATGGTTTAGGAGAACATGACAACGATTCATTAACCACCGAAAGCAGAGCTTTTGGTAGTTAATACACCCAGAATCCCTCTGTGTTAACCACCGAAACCTGTAACTAGCCAGAGAAAGATAAATTTTGCAAAGATCGAGGTTTTACTAATCCAAATCATTTGAAAACACTTGTAATGGATAGATGTTGAATTATATAGTCAGATTCAAGATCCATTTTTGGTGTATAAGGATTATAAAAGGTATCCAAGTTGGTTTTGGCACTTATTTTGGTGGCAACAAATTAGGATTTTTGCACATCTCAGCAAATTCGAATTTTGTCTCTTGGAAGAGCCATCAATCAGCCTTGGAAGGCTATTCTGCACTGCACAAGGAATCTACAAGATATGAAGACCATGAAATGTGGAATTGACCTCATTTTGAGGATCATTCCTTATCTTTTGCAAGATAGTTTTGACTTTCTATTTTTAGCATATCCGATCCATTAATTCTGGATCTAGATACTATGTTGTAAAAGCTATAAAGTTGAAAACAGAGGATGAACAATGGGGTCGATTTTGAGTTCTATATTCTACTATTTTTGTATGCAAGACATTTTCTTTAATATATCAAGCCTGCACGCTTCTTTCATTTGTTATTGTCAGACCCTCCTTCATCTTTGTCTATGCATATGAGTTGAATTCATTCTTTTGTCTCTGTTTAATGGTCCTATGGTAACTGTCATCTTACTTTTGAATATTAAGCAAGAATCATAAGCATCTTTGGCTAGTTTGTTGACCCATCATATATATGGGTTGTGTATGTTTTGGTTAACCGATTGGTTCTCTTATCCATTTTTTATACAAATCTATCTGATAAATAGCTCTTGAAGGCCTTGCATTGCATGAATATAGTTAGACTGTCTTGAAGATACAATCCATAGATTAAGATATTCATCTTGATCCAAACCCACACCTATTATTGAGAAAATAGTTTCCAAAAGATTAAGTTACTAGGCATCTCTGACTTACATCCTAGGAGAGTTTCTTGGAGTGATAACAAATTGGCACCAAATTGGTGATCTTTAGGTGGATAACCATAACATTGATGCTTTTGACATTGTATCAAATGCATCTACTAACTTAGAATGTCAAGAAGATGAGATTGTCCCCTTTGAATACCCCAAAGATGATTATCAGATTGACACATTAGCAGGTGACAGTTTTAGATCTGTAGAAGGTTCTAAAGGAAGCCCTCAACTTTCTGATTTATAGACCGAGGCAGATTTCAGTAGATATGAGGAGGAACAAAAAGTTTCTGATCAACAGTTGAGTTTGTATTTTCATTTGACAGAGGAAGAACAATCCACATTCAGTATTGATATCAGTGAAGACAACAAGCAACATGATCTTAGTTCTCAGTTGGGACAACAAGAAGACTTCCAAGGAACACATCTATCTACAAACAGAGAGCCAGCCATGGAAGGAAAATCATTTTTCATGAATCAGAATGCTTTTGATCTTGATTTTAGAGACCTGGTGGCTGATTTGATAGAATTACTTATTTCAGACCCTATGAAAGTTATATATTTCATTCATTCATCAATTTCCATGGGTGAGTATGACTTTCTAAAAGCTTATTTACTACTGTTGATATGTTTTAGTTATTTTCTATTAAGAAGTGATAGAGATAAAGTCATCATGCTTTTGAAGTTGCTCAAATGGTTGTTATGGAAATCTGCGTTTACCTGACCAAATTTTAGATTTGGTTATAAGTAGGGATAGGCAGAAGAATAATCTCTTTATATGAGCACTTAGATTGTTTTTAGTTATTGGTTGAATAAGCACAACAGGCTACAGGTTGTCCGAAGATAAGTTGCTCAGGCCAGATGACTCCATAGCCCAATGGACTGACACAATACAAATTGTAAATGATTCTTGAGTAGAATTTTTATGTATAATGGACAGGCACAGGTCTTCTTGTTCTTGGAACTTCACTGGGAGGATTCCATCCCTAAGTAGGAGCTAGATGTTATCTCCTAAAATAGAACTATCATTTTGTCAAATTTTAGGTGATAGGAAGAGGTCCAAAAATTTGTTTCTAAATTGTTTTAGGTGGGTTAGATGGTATACTTTCTGAAAATAAACTTGGAAAGAACTTTTGATTTGGTTTTTTCAAGAAAAATAAATAATCTCAGGTTTCAGTGGTTTAGGCGAGTCTGAAAATCGCTCATTAACCACCGAAAGCCTTCGTTCTCGATAGTTAAGGGGGAAAAGCAAAATCCCATTAACCACCGAAAAGGTTTCCATGGGAAAAAGGAAAAGCTCGTGCTTTCGCACGAGCTAGCTATCAATTGGCGTAATCATGAAGACATAGCCTCCAAAAATCCATGGAGGTGGTGAGGTATGCATGCTAATATTGCATGTAATCGAAGATTGATACCCTTTTGTCCTTTTAACTACATTTGTCATTTTAGAATTAAGGCTCGGCAGAGACACAGAAACTCATGTGTGATTCCCGACTAACATAAGTGATTAGTCACATGGCCCCTCATTATCTCCAGTTACGAGAATACAGATCCATTATGACCCTAATTAATCCCTAGTTTGATTCCATTAATTACCAATTCAAATCCAAGATTCATTGTGACAGTCTTGAGCCCGTGATTTCATCAAGTAAATGCATACTCAGAGGCCATAATCCTATTTCTGTGGTGATTTCCAAGTGGAGTTCGATTTCAAAAGATGGTTATCGAGCCAATTGTTATACCAATAAAGCCAAGTCGATTCATCAGGTAGTTTGAATTTCATACTATTTCAATTTGATTTTATATCTCACCTAAACTCGAAATTTTTGGCTTGTATTCAGACAGTCTGTTGTTTAGATTCGGTTAGTGGTTGAGCTATGCAATCAGAACTTTGAGTCACCCTGTCTCATTTGTTTTTCTCTGAGTCATACTCCCTATCACCCTAAATAATAGAGTCTTTCTCTCTCAGGCATGAAGATTTTTCTAAATCACAGGTACAGGTCAGCAATTACTAAATGCCGAAAGCAGGGCCAGCCCTAAGGGCTGAATTGGATGGAGTTTGGTACCTTGAGGCTCACCCTGAGGTGGCCGAGTTCTTCAAGAAAACTGGAGTCTATGCATATTGTGAAAAACTGGCATATTTCCACCAACAGGTGTCTGAAACCTTTACTATCTTGTATGATGGAAGAGCAACAACAGTGGGAAACGCGGAGTTTGTGGTTGATGAGGCAACCATAGATGAGTTCAATGGTCTCCCTAGAATAGGGGATTGCTGGTTCAAATCAGTTGTTCCTTCAAACATTGAATTTATACCCTACCTACAACCTCTACACAAGGATCTTATATGGAAAAAAGACATACCAATGTCTTATATGGAACCTAAGTGGCAATCTCTCCTGAAGGAAATCTTTGTCTATATCACCTATGAAGGTAGATACAATAGGGTTATGTTTTACCACTTCAAGCTATTGAACCATTTCACAGGCAACTCTCCCATCAATTTGTCTTTCTACCTGCACAAAGCTGTCACAAAAATGGCCAGACAATTCAAGGCAAAGCCTACCAAAGTGGCTAGTAGGTTGTCACACCAAGGGTTGATTACACTCATTGTTAAAGAGTCCTTGAAGAAGAAACAAGTGGACTGGAATTACTTCCTATTTTGGAATGACTTCCAAACTAATTTTCAACAGGATGAAAAGGGGAAGAAGTCTACTACTAAGAATTCCATCACCCGTAAGAGAAGTCGAAGAAAAAGGAAGGCTATCTCAGCTCCAAGAGAGCCGACATAATCATCATCTACTAAAATAAAAAGAACCCAAAGGAAATTACAATTTGGTAAAGAGGGTGAGCAGACCAAGGACCTTGTTGAAGGAGATAACCCTTTGAACTTACCATACAGTGACTCAGATCCAGAGCAGGAGTTAGCAGAGACGCAAGGTGATGGAAAGGTTGAACAGGTTGTAGAATATTATCCCAACTTGCCTTCACCAACTCCTCCAGATGAGCATAGTCAACCATTAGCAAAAGCTTCTTCAAGAAATCGTAAAGCATCCAAGGATTAGAAAATCAATAAACTTCTGAAACAAATCTATGAGATGGAAGTTTTAGAAAGAGTCATTAAAAAGACAAATATAGACTTGACTGAAAGAAACACATTTTTTTTTAACATGAACCAAAGTCTCAAGGTAAAGCATGATAAAATCAAGGACGGGAACATGGTGTTGATAAGAGAGAACATGAAGTTGTACATGCAGCTTAGACTTTTGAGGCTAAAGTTAAAAGAGTCTTGACCTCCAACACAGGATCAAACAGGTTTGGTAACTCTAGCTGAGTTAGCTACAACAATGGTGGATATACCACAGTCTTCCACATAGCAAGTTAAAGCTTGCAGATCTGTACGAGGAAGAGTTGCATCATCAAAGAGGCCTTGAACACTCAGCAAAGCATCAAGGTAATCAATTTTTGCAATTTTGAACTTTTGGACAAAGCTAATTTTTCGGTGGTTTAGGCGAACATGAAAAGTATTCATTAACCACCAAAAGCAGAGATTTTGGTAGTTAATACACCCAAAATCCCTCTGTGTCAACCACCGAATCTTGTAACTAGCCAGAGAAAGCTAAATTTTGCACAGATAGAGGTTCTACTAATCCAAATCATTTGAAAACACTTGTAATGGATAGATGTTGAATTATATAGTCAGATTCAAGATCCATTTTTGGTGTATAAGGATTAGAAAAGGTAGCCAAGTTGGTTTTGGCACTTATTTTGGTGGCAACAAATTAGGATTTTTTCACATCTCAGCAAATTCAAATTTATCTCTTGGAAGAGTCATCAATCAGCCTTGGAAGGCTATTCTGCACTGCACAAGGACTCTGGAAGATCTGAAGACCATGAAATGTGGAATTGACCTCATTTTGAGGATCATCCCTTATCTTTTGCAAGATAGTTTTGACTTTTTGTTTTTAGCATATCTGATCCATTAATTTAGGATCTAGATACTGTGTTGTAAAAGCTATAAAGTTGAAAACAAAAGATGAACAATGGGGTCGATTTTTAGTTCTATATTCTACTTTTTTTGTATGAAAGACATTTTCTTTAATATATCAAGCCTACAAGCTTCTTTCATTTGTTATTGTCAGGCCCTCCTTCATCTTTGTCTATGCATATGAGTCAAATTCGTTCTTTTGTCTCTGTTTAATGGTCCTATGGTAACTGTCATCTTACTTTTGATTGTTAAGAAAGAATCATAATCATCTTTTTCTAGTTTGTTGACCCATCATATATATGGTTTATGTATGTTTTGGTTAACTGATTGGTTTTCTTATCCATTTGTTATACAAATCTATTTAATAAATAGCTCTTGAAGGCCTTGTATTGCATGAATATAGTTAGACTGTCTTGAAGATACAATCCAAAGATTAAGATATCCATCTTGATCCAAACCCACACCTATTATTGAGAAAATAGTTTCCAAAAGATTAAGTTACCAGGCAACTCTGATTTACAGCCTAGGAGAGTTTCTTGGAGTGATTACAAATTGGCACCATTACCGGGGAGAGGAGATTGAAGATCAGCTTCCTTGGGAGACGACAAGATCCATCTTTGATGATAGACAAAGTCTGGACATATATTTGGTTGTAATCATCTATCTGGGGACTCCATGAAGGACGGATTCAATGGCGACTCCACAACATTCAGATGTCAAAAGTGTTTTCTGCTCTTTTGGCTCAGAGGTTTACACCTCTCAATTTTTCTTCAGTTCCTGGTTTCCCACATCCAATACCTAATATGTCGGAATGGGGAGATTTTCTGCCTATCTTCAAAGAGAGCAAAGAAGACAATCCTGCAGAACACCTCCTCAAGTTTCATGAGTGCATGTATCTATTAGATCTATAGCATGAAGATATTTGTATGAATATGTTCATGTTTTCATTGTATGGTGATGCACGTCAGTGGTATTTTTCTTTACCTCCTTCCAGTATTTCATCATTGAAGGATTTTCACAGAGCATTCACTGAGCATTGCAAAAGGTATTTTTCAGATGAGTTTGCATTTGATAATTAGTGTGATGAATATGAATTACATTGTAAGCTTGAAGATGTAAATATAGAAAGATCTCCCCCTCATAATATGCCACAACCCTTTAATGATCTTCAAGATGTTGTGTTTTCCCATAAACATGAACTACAAATGGATAATAAAGAAACTGAATGCTCTCTTACCATCCTCAAGTCTGATTGTTATGAATTTGAAGAGCTGGTTTCTTTAGCTATGCAGAGAGATGATCATAAATGTATACATGATGTGGTTAATGATAGCTTCGAAGAGTATGTTGCAATAGGGGACATCTATCATTATCACCAAAATACTGGTGATCTTCAGGTGGATAACCATAGCATTGATGCTTTTGACATTGTATCAAATGCATCTACTAACTTAGAATGTCATGAAGAAAAGATTGTCCCCTTTGAAAACTCCAAAGATGATTATTAGATTGACACATTAGTAGGTGACAGTTTCATATATGTAGCAGGTTCTAAAGGCATCCCTCAACTTTCTAATTTATAGAAAGAGGCAGATTTCAACAGATATGAGGAGGAAGAAAAAGTTTATGATCAACAATTGAGTTTACTTTCATTTGACAGAGGAAGAACAATCCACATTCAGTATTGATATCAGTTAAGACAACAAGCAACATGATCTCGGTTCTCAGTTGGGACAGGAAGAAGACTTCCAAGGAAGACATCTATCTACAAACAGAGAGACAGTCATGGAAGGACAATCATTTTTCATGAATCAGAATGCTTTTGATCTTGATTTTAGAAACCCGGTGGCTGATTTGATAGAATTACTTATTTCAGACCCTATGAAAGTTATAGAGTTCATTCATTCATCAATTTACATGTGTGTGTATGACTTTCTGAAAGCTTATTTAGTATTGTTGATATTTTTTAGTTATTTTCTATTAAGCAGTGATAGAGATAAAGTCATCACGCTTTTGAAGTTGCTCAAATGGTTGTTATGGAAATCTGCATTTACCTGACCAAATTTTAGATTTGGTTAGTAGTAGGGATAGGCAGAAGAATAATTTCTTCATATGAGCACTTAGATTGTTTTCAGTTATTGGTTGAATAAGCTCAATAGGCTACAGGTTGTCTGAAGATAAGTTACTCATGCCATATGACTCCATAGCCCAATGGACTGACACAATACAAATTGCAAATGATTGTTGAGCAGAATTTTTATGTATAATGGACAGGCACGGTCTTCTTGTTCTTGCAAACTCACTGGGAGGATTCCATCCCCGAGCAGGAGCCAAATGTTATCTCCTAAAATAACACTATCATTTTGTCAAATTTTAGGTGATAGGAAGAGGTCCAAAAATTTGTTTCTAAATTGTTTTAGGTGGGTTAGATGGTCTACTTTCTGAAAATAAACTTGGAAAGAACTTTTGATTTGGTTTTGTCAAGCAAAATAAAGAATCTTAGGTTTTGGTGGTTTAGGTCAGCCTGAAAAGCGCTCATTAACCACCGAAAGCCTTCATTCTCGGTATTTAAGGGGGAAAAGCAAAAGCCTAGTTAACCAGCGAAAAGGTTTCCACGGGAAAAATGAAAAGCCAGTGCTTTCACAACAGCTAGTTGTCAATTGGTGTAATCATGAAGACATAACCGCTGAAAATCCATGGAGTTGGTGAGGTATGCATGTTAATAATGCATCTAATCGAAGATTGATACCCTGTTGTCCTTTTAACTACATTTTTCATTTTAGAATTAAGGCTCGGCAGAGACACATAAACTCATGTGTGATTCCCAACTAACAGAAGTGATTAGTCACATGGCCCGTCATTACCTCCAGTTACGAGGATACATATCCATTATGACCCTAATTAATCTCTGTTTTGATTCCATTAATTACCAATTCGAATACGAGAGTCATTGTGACAGTCTTGAGCTCGTGATTTCATCAAGTAAATGCATACTCAAAGGCCATAATCTGCAAGATACCAGATATATAAAATATGCAGAACATAAACGAAATGCTAGAAATAACAGAATAACAGTGAAATATCCAGCATAATCTTCACAATACATAGAAATGATATACAAAATAGCAACAGAAATAGCACTTGAAGAGAAATAGCACTTGATTCAGATAGTAATGTTCACAGGCCTCTTCGAGGGGGCAACCTCCAATCGAGCAGCGCTCTGTTACAATAATATCCAAGCTAGGGTTCTCATACCCTTGACTCCTATTTATACTAAAAAGAAGCATCTAGAGGAAGATCCTTCTAGAAGCGGAA
>SNQJ01S0059983.1:81224-95157 GCA_010110895.2 Picea sitchensis | reverse complement strand
GAATATAACTGTGAAGTGCACCGATATACTTCATTAAAATTTCATAAGAATCCAAAGGAATGTTTAATGCAAGAGATTTCTTCCTAAATTCTTCTGTGAAACTTTGTACAGTTTGACCTTTACTTTGTCTTAAATTTTTCCATTCCATCATTGATTTATGTAAATAACCCAATGGATAAAATTGATTCCTTATCGCTAATTTAAATTCTGACCACGAGGAAAGAAGATTACCACACTCACTTCTGTCCTGAAGTTTGCTCTCCCACCATGCGAGAGCGGTGCCTTCCATTCGAAGAGAATCCAATTGCACTTTAACTTCCTCTTCATCAATCTATTGAACATGAAAATATACTTTAACCTGTCGGATCCAACTATCTAGATTTTCAGGATTATCATCTCCATTAAACATAGGTAAATAAAATTTTACATCAAGCTTTAATAATGGTTTCTTAAAAGAAGATTTATGGCTAGAATGATGAGAATGCTCAGAGGAAGAAGAGATAGAAATTGATGGTGAATATGTAGGCTCATGAGGCTCTTATCCAACCCCTTGATTTGCTGAAGCATTATCATCAGCTTGTGCTTCCTTTTTCTTCCCTTTCTTCTTCATCCTCTTATCATAGTCTCCATACATTCGCTCAACCATTTTTGACATACGATAAACGACCATATGGAAGTTTTTCTCCTGTTCATCACTCTTGTCCTCTTCTGCCATTTTCTTCCTTCAGGATGCACAACCAACTTCGGGATTGAAAGTATTCAGAGTTCCTTCACCCCACTTATGCTTGGCCCTAGTAAGCATTCACACTCAACAATTCAAGTCAAAGATCACTGCTCTGATACCAACATGATCCGATATCTTTTCATCGAAGTGACTTATAAAGAATTGTATTAAATGAGGATAAATTAAAGTGCACCATAAATAAGGAAAATCTCAATAATGAAGAGACATAAGCATCAAATATGAACAATTTTTTTTTATAATGGAGTTTGTCCCTGGTGGACTACATCTCCAGGTCCTACTCTCAAATGGGTAGGCCTTTTTAGTAACTCAACAAAATAATTTGGCAAAATACATAAGTATAACTCATTATGGAATTAAGCTGCAGAAGTTTTGCTCAGATCAGAAAACATACAACACCATTGAATTTGTGGCATCAAATTACCCAAAAATGACTGTATCCACACCTCAATCCGACTCTGGCACTCCTAGGCCCTTGAGAAATCTCGTCTCAATTTCTATGCATGCACCCTGAAATTATTTCTCTGTACTATGTCTAGAAATTCATGCCCGACCATATCGTCGAGCACCCTCCTTCCATCCATGGGCATACTCAACATTTAAGTGAAATGTCAGGTGGATGAACCAACAGAGTCTATTGGTAGATGCTATTGTAAGGCGTTGGATAGTGGGAGGTCCCAGGGTCGAGCCTGTGAGCCTCCCCTTTTGGATTATTGTTATATATATATGTATTGGAACTATCGCCAAGTTTGGAGTGTTGTTTAGATTCGTCAGAGTTTGTAGTTTGGCCGCAAGATTTGGCAGGCCCCTTTTTTATTTTTGAAATTTGGTTTCGGGCCCTCATTGGGCATTTTCCCTCTGCCATGTGGCAACCCATGACTGGGCCACTGGAAACCAACCATTGGCCCACACCAACCACTTGCACAGTCACTTGCCATGTCACCTTCCATGTCAACCTGCCACATCACCTTCCATGTCCCGTATGATATTCCACGTGGTTGTATGGACTGCCACATGGAACTTCCTCATTGGTCCATGGATTGACCCGAAAATGCCGAAAACAAGTGACATGTGGCAGCCTCTGGTGCTACCACATCACCATGCTGACATCGACATGACATGTGTCACCCTTTGCGTGTTCCATGTACACTATATGGATGCTGAAATCATTTGTACTGATCCTTATGTCAGCAGTACACATGTTGACTCATCCCTACTGACTGGGCTAAGTTGACCAAAACGTTGACTTTGAATATATTTTTATCCGTAACTCTGTTTGATGAGTCATTTATGTCGTTGGAAATCTTGCGACACACTCTTTGTAAAAATGCCAATTTCACTGAGTTTTGAGGACTTTTAATATTTTCCCTTTCTCTGTCTGTTGAGGCCATTCTGAGCTTCCTGGGTTACTTCTGCGAATTCTGAGTTGTCCTTAGTATTCTCTGGATCCTTTTTGGATCACTGCACTTAATAGATATAGATAGCAAATGACATACACAGTTTGCAAAGAAAATATGAGAAAAGAGAAGTAGGAGAGAAAGAATGGAAGAATTCTCATTAACCAAATGAATGAATGATAATTTACACATGATATACTCTATATAAATCAACTAATGCACACTAGAGGAGAAGCCAATGTACCACAATGGTGTTCTAGAGTGATATAGACACACACCAATAGTTACGAGAGTAAAATTCCACCCAGTCTAGTCTCTCAAGCAATTACGAGAGTGAACTGCCACCTAGTCTGAGTTAACTAGTCTCTTAGTCTTCAATTAATCGACTGAAACAAAGTGAAGTGAGGAGGAGATCAGGGAATCATGAGTAATGTGCTAGTCTGGTGATAATCCCAAGGACAATGCGCATTAGATGGTGATGATACTAATGTTGCATGGTGATGATCCCAATGTGGCATCTAGACTCCACTCAACTGATCAAACTGAAGTGTCAACTGAAGAGAATATTCTCCCTAAACTATAGGAGACTGGATAATGACTAATAAACATAGGGAAAACCTTAGGAAAAAGAAATCCTAGGTGTGTGTGAAGTATCTCCGATAGGATTAACAGCATGATAAAAAAATTCATTTCCATATAGTCAACGAACTTGTCTATACCTTTCTATTGATACTTCTTTTTCCTCGATTGGAAATGGTATGACGATGTGGCACCTTTCACAAGATTGGGCATTTTGTGGGCCCCATAAGAAAATTAGGGTTTTAGACTGCAGACTTTCCTGGCCAAAATTCAGGGGCTAGGTGGCATTGGATCTAATTACCGATGGCATATTCTCGACAAGCTCATCGATACCTTTCTCATGGAATGATCCACATTGAATTTTGACTCCGTCTCATTCGACATCATTTTCAAGCTCAACTAATGAGGTCAAGGTAAAAGTCAAAGTGAAATTCAAATATTTGACCTTGGCATGATTTTCAAGGGAATAAGAAATAATAAAAAAAAATAGGGGAAGAGAGAAGGATGAAACACATCCCCTTCATGCAAAATTTGGAAAAGGAAAAATAAAAATAAATTACAAAATACAAAACCCCTCCCCCTCCCCTTTCTGGCTGATTTCATAGGTTCATGTAGGGGGAGGGCACTTTGCAACTCAGTCATGGAGCAGAGGGGTTAAACAATATCATAGGTTTTGGAAGGAGAGAGCCATTCATTGATTAACCAACATAGAGGACATGTACACCATGCATATTTCCCTTTTCAAACCCTTGGTTTTGACTACATACAGATGCAGTTTGGTGCTGATATGATGATTTTTTTTCCTGGAAAAAATTGGATTGCATGCCTTAAATTAGTCATTGTTTCAGAATTTTATTGCGGATGTGGTGTATGGATGAGTGTTGATTAAGATTCATGCATTTCTGTATATTTTTTCCCCAATCATGTTTTCACTGTGAAAAGATACAAGAGGGAGGGGATTCGAACCCCGCTTGGCCACCAGGCTCAAGCCTCCGTGGCTCTCTTAGAGATTGCTGATTTTTTTTATCTATCTAGAAATGTAGATGAAAAAATGGAGGGAAGGGGGTTTAAAACCCTGACCTCCCCCATTTTTCTCTCTTATATTGCATGAAAGTAGTTTCAAACTTGTTTTAATATTTATAAGGTTCTTCTTTCAATTCCTCTTTCAATCCAACTCATTAGGTTGGTTGAAAGTTGAGATCAATTATTTCTCTTCAAAATACATTACATTTAATGAATTAAAACAAGCTATTTGAAAAACCCAATCCACTTCAATTCCTTTTTCAATCCAACTCATCAATCAATTTTAATGGATTAAAACAAGCTATTTGAAAAATCCAATCTACTTCAATTCCTTCTTCAATCCAACTCATCAAATTGATTGAAAGTTGAAACCAATTATTTTTCTTCAAAATACATTACATCTTATGAATTAAAGCTAAAGCAAGCTATTTGAAAAACCCAAACTACTTGAAAACTTTCTGAGAATAGTTCTACAGAGCTCTGAAATTACATAAGAAGTGAATATACCTAATTGCACCAAATCACTCACTAGTTTGGCACTAGGAATGAATGCAATTGAATATGTCTGTTTGTACGTTTACGGTTTTACCTGGTGTAAGTGAACTTTATGGTCAAGCTGGAACTAAAGAATTCTCATAAAACAAAATACAAAACTTATAATAAATTGTATTCATAACTTAATTATTTAGAAAAGTTAATAGATGTAACATATATATATATATATATATATATATAATATTTTTAATATTAAAATATTTATAATTACTAATTTTAATATTCATGAAATGTAATGTATTTTTCAATTACAAAATCAAGAGACTGTGTGATTCATATTATCACATCGTATGTTTGCCAAGGTGATGAGAATTGCTACTTATATTTTATCATATCTTATTTTTCCTCTTTGTGTGTATAAGTGATGGGGCTAATGCGTTTGTAGTATAAATCTTTGAAGAACATTTAATATAAAAAAAATTATATCATATTTTTTTGGTGATATCTATTAATTACTTTATTTGGTTGAATTTACAAAAACATAACTCCATTGTAACTTGAAATGTTTAGGGTTTGAATACATGCAATCATTTTTATGTTTTTGAAAAATTGAATAAGTTTTCATATACTTTGAGAATCCTTTTAGTTGATTGATTTTAATTAAATGATATAAATGAATTTTAAGTTCAGGAAATTGAAGACGAATTTTATGCTTGAAACTTACGTGTTCAATGAATGAATAATTAATTGATATAAATGAATTTTAAGTTCAGGGAATCAAAGACGAATTTTATGCTTGAAACGTTTAGGGTTTGAATACATGTTCAATGAATGCAATCATCTTTGCGTTTTTGAGAAATTGAATAAGTTTTCATACATTTCTAGAATCTTTTCAATTAATTAATATAAATTAATTTTAAGTTTTGGAAATCAAAGACTAATTTTATGTTTACAACAAAGTTTCTCTGGTATTCATCAGAAAACTGAACAAGAACACTTATAATACAAAATTTTTAATACAGAATATCGTAAAAATAAATACAAAATATCCAGTTTTAAAAACTTGAGGGGTAGGAGTGCGTGGACGCCGCAAAATGGAGTTACCTTGGACTGCAATAGCATTTGACTGGCCTCCACAGTTTCAAGTTATTCATTCTTCTACGCAATCTAGTTATTTTCCAGATTCGTACAAGCTTGTACTATTCAAAATCGCAAATGCCATCGATCACACAGTCTCCGCGATAGTCTCCAATTTTGATTGCCATTGGATTCGCCCTCTGCCTCTTGGATTTGAAATTTGAATGCTAGGGCGCCTCGCGGATGACGAAGAGTATTCCTCTGCATATTCATCATGCTGGTGACGAATATCGAACAAGGGCTGCACTTGCGTTCGCGTTTTACCAAACCCACATGATAATCTTCTGCTCTGCCTCTTCTTCTTCTGTGATGATACCCAGGCACTGTTAATCCTGAAAAGAAAAGAAGCCATGTCTGAGTCCGTTAACACAAACTGTAATTTCCGCTGAGGAAGAAGAAAGTAGAGCTGTCCAATCTGCAATTGATCATCATCACGTAGAACCTGCGAGATGTTTCGACCGACATAAAGACCATCCGAATTACAGATAAAGTGGCTCGGATATTCTTCCAGAATCTCCCGGCTTCTCATCCCTTCAAAGAATTCCTGGATGCTCCCGTCCATTAATATGAGCTTTGCAGTAGCTGCTGGCACAGAAGAAATGGCAGTTGAAGAAACGCAAATCCCCATCTTTGCAATTCAGATAAATTTATAACTTATACCAGAGGAGCGAGGATTGCAGATTTTCGAATGTATATGGAGTCGGACAAGCCAGGAAACGCTTTATAGGGGTCGCCAAAGCAGAGGGGCGGTCATGGCGTAAATGAGCAGCGCGTTTTTTAGGGTTGATGATCGTGATAATTTGTTCGAGACATTCAACGCGTGAGTGCGACACGCAACATATGAATGGAGGTCAATGTCTTTACGTGTTTTGAATAGCCGCTTGGTTTCTACCAAAGTCATCGATCACACGGGTTTTGGATGAGAAATTGTTGGTAGATAGTAAAGTCCTCTGATCACATGAAGTAAAAGGCATGGATCACATGCTCAACAAAGGATATGCCAACGTCAATGTGAAACGTATGCATTGAAACCTAATTTTCATTAGTGGACTTTCCAATCCAGCGAGTCTAGCTCCAAGCATTTCGCTGTTGAATATTCAATGTTGCTGCAGTGTATATGGTTTCTTGGGTTTGAAATGCTCTCAAATTCCATGATATTTAAGGTAGTAGGTTAAATATTTTATGAAATGATTATTATTTTTTTTTATGGATATTTGTTTAAAATTTGGTTAGAAATTATTAGATTCATTCATTTAAGTGATTATATTTGTATATTTTGAGTGCTTTAGAAGTTTTTTAGCATGTTGAATCTATTTCTACAATCAGAAATAAATTCTGAATAACAAAAGATAGTAATTCCTGTAAATTTGTATTACAACGAAATGCAACACAAGTGAAAAAAACCATTTAGTATAACAACTAAACAACACCTATTTAAATAGATTCTAAACAACAAAAAATAGTGATTCCTGTAAATTTATATCACAACACAAAAGAAACTCAAGTGAAAAAAACCATTTAGTAAAACAACTAAACAACACTTATTTAAAAATTTAATGTGGTATTTATAAGTTTGTTATGATGTGTTTGGTCCGTGTCATTAAAATAAATTTTACTTTATATAAGTTATAAGAAAAAAATATAAAATTTTATGGAAGTTTTAAGCTTGTCATGAAAATATGAAAATATATGTTAAGACAGTTTTTTAACTACATACATGGTTGTTTCTCTTAAGCTTGCTATGTGTACAAGGAAAAAGCACAAAAGGAAAAAGCGCAAAGAGCAAGATTAAGAGTCGAGTTTTTGAAAAAAATGGGTAGATTATTTAACTCATCCATTTAATAATTTTTAGATTTTACTTTAATTAAAATGATGTTTAAAATTGAAGTTTTTTTTTGTTCGTTGAAGTGTGGTCAAAGATAAATAATTGAGAAAATTTGTTTATATTAATGGAGGCTCCATTTATAATACATGGGAATCCTCAAAGTGATATGGGTGTCAACTTTCACTCAATTCTGGGTGTCAACTTTCACTCAATTCTAGTGGATACCAGTAGATTCTAGTTATAGATTGAGGGAAAATAAATGGCCAATTCCATTCAAAAAATAGTGGGTGTTTCATCTATAAAAATGATTTGTGGATTTTTTCACTAGTTTATAGGGTGTGCCCTCTATCACATGGCGGCAATGCACTAGCACAACTTTCTCCATGAACCCAATGCATCATTCGAACTAAATTTGGTAAATTCTTTTGAGTCCATTGATATGCACATAGTCCAATTTTTATTGATTCTTATTGGCTCAATCCTCATTTCATTTCAGTACCAACACATTATTTGACTAGAGTGGGCACTTCATTCTTCATAGCTTACAAAACTTGTTTCTCAAACCTGACAATGGACTCAATCACATTGTATAGTCTATATTACCTAGTGTTGCAGGAAGATTTGAAAAGGTGGACATAAAGTACACACGATCTTAAACTCTACCCAAACACACAAGATCTTGCCACATAGTGATTTATGGGTGCACCACATCATCTATTATGATGTCATCTATGAAAGCAAGGAGGGGCATTACTCGATCATGTATTTCCATATATGCATCATGAAATCRACAAAGTATGAGTCATCAAGACATATGGAGGACTCTCTTAATGCCACATGGCACTCACATGCTAGGTTCATGAACGTTTCCCTTTCAATATTTGTCTAAKTATCAAGGCTAAAGTTGAAATATTATYAAAGTGGATTTTATAAAGCCTCTGAGTCCATGAGCACCAATAGATTMTGAACTCCATGTTCTTTGTCCTGCGTGATTACATTCATAGATCCAACTAAGATTTTGCACCTTYTGTTTCTAGTTGACTMACATATGMTTTCACTTGAACTTGWTGCATTCCTTTACAAGGATTTTAAATACTTAAATTAAAGTTAACATGGTGACAAMTTCAAATGAATTAGACTCCTTATGTGTTAAGAAATATGAAGACTCTCCCACACACCTGACCTTCAAATCAAAACAATTKTAAGACCCTTTCATGTATATGGAGAAAAACAAAGGTTTACATTGCAAATGTAACAAAGACACTAACATTGAACCTCGAGAAGTTCAAACACCACCATGTGGGGAGCTTAGGGAGTGYTAGGTGGCTAGYTTAAAAAGTGTCACATGGATAATTCATTTTATAAAAAAATATCTCACTATCCACTCACACCTCAAACTTGACATAAGTTTATTTGATTTTTATATATCCCTTGAGTTTGAGCCTCTAGGTAGAGTTTAGGTTCTTTGTTTTCTCCACTTTTACAGATTCTTTTATGGACTCAACATATAGCTCCTTTAGTCATCCTACAAAGGGCCCCTCACACAAAGTTGATGGGAGAAAAAGTGGCAATGGGCATCCCAAGAATGTGTGCACATAGGAACATTCATGTGTTCCTTTAAATTATCCATGTGTCATTCCAAATTTCCATGTAGAACTACCAAGTAGTCTTCCAAGTCAAATTTAAAGGAATGTGTGTGTGTGTGTGTTAATAATATGTGCACATTTCTCTATCTATGAATATAAAAAAGAGCTACTAGTTCTTTAATGTTTCAAAGAAACGAGGCACATTCTTGAGGAGAAGAAGGCATGTTCTAGAGCAATGAATCGACAGATATATTCATGGAAAGGACAATGGAGTTTTCCATCACCACCATTCATTGTTTTCGATAGTGGTAGAGATATTTTCTCTATCATTCCTTCAAATTTAAGATAGGTAAATATTTGTCCAACTACTATGTTTACACTTCTTAAATTGTACAAGTTAATAAATGAAATAAAATGTTTTATTATTATTCAATTGTAGTTTATAGATTATATTTTCATGGAGCCTACATGTAAACAAAACTTGAACACACCATCACTAGTTGAAGAAATTCCCAACCCCAACCGCCAATCATTAGGTGGATATGCAAACACTAACTTTGACAATGACATCAAAACACTTAGGAACCTAATTGTCTCTTTTAAAAGAACCAAAGAGACAATATGCCTTTCCATCACTAGATCCCTTAAGACCATTGTAGCTTCCATTGCCCATGACTGAGAGGAATTATCTAATATTTCTAAATATAGGGCGAGGATGCATGAATACTATAGGGAAAGGTTAGATTAGAAAGAGGCGAGAGTTTTACAAATTTTGAAAGAAGATCTCATGACCTTGTTTATTGACCATAGAACTAGCCAAAACATTCAAGTGATAAAGAAACATATTTGCATGAATCGGTACACATACCAACCATTTATAGACAATTGGATAGACATGCAGTTTATGGTTTAAATTGAAAACTTCTTTGCAATAGTAGGGAGGTGCCTATGTATTTTTTCTAAAAATTTCAGGTTGAATTTGTTTTAGGTATCATTGTCAACTAATTTGACATTAATGAATTCTAGGGGGGGTTGTGGGCGTTTAGCACATACTTATCTTGAGAGGGGGGAAGGTTGAATCAATATAATAAATTATTTTACCTTTTTCAAAATTCATCAACCATAAGAAAACAATCACATATGAGATCTATTAACTGAAGAACATGTACCACAATATTTACATGGAAACCCTTTTGGGAGAAAACCACACAAATTCTCTTTATAATTGTTTATAGAAACCAACCTACTAGTAAAAATATTTGTAAGAACCAACCTACTAGAAATACCAATCCCCACTGGTAGAAATCCTGGTAGGAACCAACCCTCTCTTAGAATTTTGTAGACACCAATCTACGAGAGACACCAATCCCCACTGCTAAACACTAACACAAGAGATANAATATTTGTAAGAACCAACCTACTAGAAATACCAATCCCCACTGGTAGAAATCCTGGTAGGAACCAACCCTCTCTTAGAATTTTGTAGACACCAATCTACGAGAGACACCAATCCCCACTGCTAAACACTAACACAAGAGATAGAAATCTCTTTGTTTGAGCGACACCAACCTAATCTTGTAGATATAATCTATTGGAGACATCAATCCCCACTTCTAAGCACCAACTTAGCAAGAGACAACAATATCTTTGTGTGAGTTGCACCAACCTTCACCGAGTATTCTTGCTACTTATTCCTTCACTTGGTCTACTCAATACTTCTTCCTTCACCAGCTATTCTCACTACTTCTGCCTTTACGAGGTGTAGTGTCCCCAAGGCCGAGCCTTATTGTAAATCATACTTCTGAAATGAATTGTAAATATGTGTTATAGGCTGGTGAGCCAAGTATATATAAGTTGGTGGGATTATGTGATTGTTAGGCCAGAGAGCCTAAGGGTTGTAGGCTAAGGGCCTGATTTTGTACTTATATGTATGCAACACATTAATAAAATATTAACACAGTCGCGTGCAGGCCGACATGATGAATGAGTGATGGGGGACTGAGCATCCATAGAGAGGGCAAGGGATTAGGGGCTGGAAGGTGGGAAAATGGGATAAGTGTTAATCCTAGGGGGCTTAAGACTTGGGAATAATATTTTAATATTATTCCAAAAGACCTGTGAATAATATGTTTTTACCCTACGTTCTTTTGGAATGACATGTGACTTCCAAATGGAAGGAACGCATGCAGTTCCAAGGGTGACAAGTGTCAACCCTAGTGCATGCGAATAAAACGACCAAGATGAGTCGTGAGAGGGGTCCCTCCTCCATTCGATCCAATCTTCTGAACAATAGGACCGATCCAACCTCTGGAAGAATACCCTGCATGCCCTTTGAACCATCGAACGTGTGTGTGGCATCTTTGTTCCGAAGCATCCTCTGTCTGAGCATCGAGCCTATGTGTGGAGTCTTGTCCGAAGCCATATCTGTGATACCATCTGCCATTGTTAAACCTGTTGGAAAGACTGTGTCTTCTTTCCCCATTGGTTGTTGTGGTCACGCAGTGCTGGACTGCATGGGGCTTGTTAGCCAGTTGTACAACACTCTCTCCAGGTGAGAGAGGTGATTGAGGTTGGAAGAACAGGTTGTTGGCCTGTAAGCGATTCTCTCCAGGTGAGAGAGTGCGCAGAGGAAGGAGAGAACTCCTAGAAGAAACCCTATAGCTGCCACAGAGCTCAGAGACTTCCGGTCCGGTCTGTTCCTGTAACCCAAGGCAAGGGAGGTTAGCAGCCGAAGGACTGTCTAGGTGACAGAGAAGGTGTATACTCCTGGGGTGGAACAGGCATGTGGGGAAGGAGAGTTTGTGGGCAGTGAGCATGAGTGGTTCCTGGGAGAGAATTCCTTCCTTGCGACTGTGTGTTTTCCCTGTAACCTCAGCCTAGCCTAGGATTCCTTGCCTTGGGGTGGAGCTTAGTCCCAGCTCGGGGGTGACCTACTGTTGAGCTTGATGAGCAGTGCGGTCTAAGGCTAGGAGGTTCGTGGAAGGCCTACACCTGGTTGGTGGAATTACCACAGTTTCAAGATAAGTATCAGCTTATGTTAAATGTTATGTTTCTCATGCCTGTGATACTTATATTTTATCATGTATTCCATTGTGCAGATGAATTATTGTTAATTCCAGGGAATATTTGTGTTAGCAGAAATTCTTATATTTACTCTGAGTTTAAATGTATTTCATTGCTTAAATGCATGTGTATTATATAATGCCTGTATGAGTTATGTGAAAGTGGTGTTATAGTTGGTATTAGAGCGATTTAGCCTTGGTAACAGAAAAAGAATGTTACCGTTTCATATCAGAGCCAAGGTTTCGACACTGAGCCTAGATGGGCCAGTTGAGTGGTCTTTGGAATGAGGGTGTGAGGAGAAATTGTGTCTAGAGGACCGATTTCGGACCCTGGAATGATCTAGATGTGTCAAGGAGTTACTTGACATGATTACAAGCTCAGGAGGTATAGCGGTGTTGTGAAACCGCAGCTGGTGTGGTATATGGCCACAGGGAGAGAGGACTCCACACTAGAAGTGTTGGAACCTTAGGATCTATTCGGAAGGGAAGGTGAACCCTTGTGACCGTTAGATCTAGAGAATGTGCATAGGGTTTAAAGACGCTTTAGAGTTGCACGGGAACGTGGAAATCGCGATACATGAAATCCCAAAATTCGTCAGGACCGTCCATCAGGGGAACCATGTGGTTGTCGGACGACGTTTCGCCACCCAGGAAACCAAAAAGGAAGACCCTTGTGTTTGCAAGTCGCAAGTTAGCGAAACACGGATTCCCGAAACGATCTACACCATGGATCGCAGGAGAGGACTTGACCGTCGGATCAAGTGGAAGAGTAAATCGTAATTTGTGATTTCGGCAAACAAAAGTTTGAGATGTGGGATGCACAAAATCCCGATGCTCGAAACCCTGAAATGTCGAAAAAGATCTACGTCATAGATATGAGGAAGGAGTCTAACCGTTGGATTTTGCTTGGAATGGACGTGGGCGCATGAATGTGTACCACATGCCAGCGAGTCGAGAAGACAGGCGAGAGTGGTGGGACCCGATGATGTCACTGAAGGTGACGTGGACCCTCCTAAACGTACCACGCGCCACGGTGGTGAAGGGCGACAACTATGCTGTGGGCCCGGAGAATAAAGTAAATCAGAATTTCGGAAGTCGGGGGTTGGAAAGGAAAGCGAGACTGGAAGTCTCAAGAACCGAAACCCGAAGTCCCGAAGTCTTCAGAGACGGAAGAACTGTAGCATATTTTAAGGGCGATAGCTGTGTTGTGGGCCCAGAGAGCAAGGAAACCAAATTTTCAGAATTCGGGAATTGATGCGACAAAGAGTGGGAGTCACTGCAACATGAATTTCTAGTCATAAAATCCCGAAAGGATCAGGACCGTTAGATCCAACTCATTGAGGATCGTTGGATCTCGTACAAGAAACCGTGTATCAGATTTCGGCGATAGGAGTGACAGGAGATTGGGAGTCATTGCATCGTGAACTCCCAGGTACTGAAAACCCAAAGTCTCAAAATTGCAGAGCCGTCAGAGCTCAGAAAACTTTGCGAAGTTAAAACGTTTTCTCACTCACATTGAATTATGAATATTGTGATTTTGTAAGGATTAATGCCTGACAAACTTCGGTTGACTGTACGTTGTGTGTGCAAAGTTCAATGAGTGTCAGGACAACTGAAAACCGACGTCGAGTATGGAATTGGAAGAGGTGTAGATTGCCTCTGAAACAGAGGACGAAAGAGAAGGAAAGGATGTCAACTTGGGAGTTGAAGGAACAAACTCTAATGGGCATGGAAAAGAGATAGATAAAGAAGGACGTATGATGAAACTCATTGAAAAATTGTAGAAAGATGCCCAGGCTCGTTGAGCTGATAGCTAAAAATTCATGAAAATCAGGGATCGACAGGGTGTATTCAACTTAAAAATGTTGAAGAGCCTGGAAAGAATAGAAAAGAAATTGGAAAAAGAGAGTGACACAAGCAGATCAAGAAGTGTCAGAACCCCTAAGAGGAGAAGAAGATCAAGGAGTGGTAGGAGACATCATGGTCGCTCCCAAAATCATTCCAGTAGGGAGACACGCAGTAGTTCAAGCTCGTCTCCTACCAGAAAACACCGAAAATCTGGAATGGATGAATTGAAAGGGGATATG
>SNQJ01S0059983.1:22962-39378 GCA_010110895.2 Picea sitchensis | reverse complement strand
ATAATAAATGGGTAGTTAGATATAATAAATGTAAGAGGACTTCTTAGAAGGTTCTACTTCTAGAAGATTCCTCCTTTAGAATGTTCTTAGGTGATGGTAGTACTATATAAAAGGGTTCAAGCAATGTAATGGGATATGAAGAGAAATATTGTATTTGGAGCGATAACTCATTAGGAGGAAGCCCCCTCAAAGAGGCAAGTGAACAGGAGAGGACCCCTTCCATAATAGGATCCATTGTATGATGTTTCCCTACCTCAAGGTTTTTGATATAATAAAGTGGTGGTTTTCTATATTGTTCCATACATCTTGTGTGGTGATTGTATTAAGATATATTTGGTATTATTGTGGTATTTTGTATTCAGGTCTTTGGTTCTTAACAGAGCCACATAGACAAAGAGTGACGAAGCAACAAACTAGACCAAGAATGACTTCCAACTCAGTAAATTTTCCTCACTATGTCCTTTTCAAATTTCTCATTTTGAAAAGTCTAGGGCACACATGCATCATCGTTTGAATGAGGTATTATGTATATTCTAGCTAGGGCACCATGTTTGAATTAAATATTATGCATATTCGAGTTAGGGGAAGATTCAAGTTTGAACTTTTGTTCCTAGGGTTCCAAAATCTGTTTTTTTCCAACTCCAACATAATATTTTATGAAACCAAAAACTTGTCCAACCACTTGGATACACAAACTACTCCAATCCTATTATTCCTCCATGTTGGGCTCAACTCAATTGGCTCCATGTCTACTAAGCCTGCGATTCTAATTTTATGCATAAAGTAACTAAGAAAATTGTCTACTCTAGCTCCTGCTCCCCAAACCTCCATGTTGTTCGAAGTAAATTTAGATACCCAACCATAATTACTTAGTATTTTTTTCCTCCTTTGACATAATATTTTATGAAACCAAAAACTCATCCAACTACTTGGATACACTAGTTGCTCTAGGCTTATTATTCTTCCATTTTAACCACAATTCAAGAAACATGTAGTGGCAATAAAACATAGAAGACGTTAGGTCTTGCAGAAGAACTTTGAAGGATTGAAACTTTATATATCAAAAAGTTGGAGAAAGACTACATGCTCAAGACTTTTCTTTAAAGTTTTAAATATACAAGCCATAAAAAAATATGCATTCTTTCATATCTCTCTCGATAATTATATAAACATACAAATATGATGTCAATATGGGTGTTTTAATAGTGTAAAACAATGCTTCCTTATGGCATTACAAAATTCCTATGAGATAAGTAAACGAGAAATTCAATTGCATTCAATATCATAATAAGGGATAAGGATCCTGAAGATGATGAATAATATCAAAATATTGGAGGAATAAACAAGGATACATGTTAATCATAACCCTATTCTCATGGTCACGACACTAATGAAAATAGTGTGGCAAGGAACTGGACCAAAGGAAATTTAAGAGCGAGAAGTCTTGAATGGTTTGACTTACATTACGGAGGGGGAAAGTATCTTTGATTTGAACCATTATTTTTCTGAAGAAAAATCTTCAGATATTGTTTTTGGATCTAACTGATGGTGCATACAATACCCTAACTCTCTTAAATATTCTTAAAATTCATGAGGCGTTAACATCGACATTAAGAGATTGATTCACCCAATACTTAATGCACTTTTGAAGGGTGGCCACTCTAATTTATTCTTGCACTTTCTATGCAAGCATCTCATATTCAAGTCCATGTAGGGCAGATTAGATTTTGAACACTATTTGATTGCCAACTGTTTGAGATAATTCCTCAACAAAATATTGCATGCCAACATTTGAAATAAATCCTAAATGATGAGGAGTCATAAATCTAATAGTTTTTCTATCTTTGTTTTTGCAAATCAAGTATTTATATTGCAGCATCAACGAAGTACATGATCAAGTCCCATTTTGAATACATGACACTAAATCTAGTTGTATGGAGCAGTTTTCCTTGTGTTTTTGTAGTGTTCATTATGGGAGAAGTGCTATGAAAACTTGCTAAAGACGAGGTAAACTTCAGTATCAACAAACCACGAGGTTTGCAAGGACACTGCAAACAAGTATTCATCAAGAAAAGTGTCATCCACCAAGCCTTTTTCGTAAATATCATCCATTAAGACTTTTTAGTATCACCCACTAGAAATGCAGTCTTAGCTAGCTATAAAGAGATAAGTGTGACAGTCATTTGTATGCTTCTTGTTGCTGGAAATCACATTGAAAGAAAATCATTATTTACACATATTGTTGCTAGGATTTACATGTAATTATTAATTCTAAATCATCTATCTTGTTGAGTATCATCCAACCATTCATTAATTCTAAAGCATATATCTTGTTGAGTATCCATCTATCGTCAATTTTATGAATGTAAAAAAACACAAATCAAAGAAAAACTAGATGTATAAATTCATGACTTGTCTTTGGATGTTTATCGATGTTTCTAGTATGAAACATTGTTTATATGAATTACCGCATTATGATTCAATGTTTATATGTTCATATGTTTTGATGACTAGCCTAATTATGCATGAATGTATATATGTTTTCTATATAAACAAAATCATTTATTGGGTATGGGGAATTGAGAGCAATGTGAGGGGCGTGGATATGAGCTTTCACCTTCACGTGGATGTCCCTGTTCAGTAAAGAATAACCTATTCTCTAAACAAAGAGAAGCTCATTAAGGTATGCGACCACTTAAGTTTTTTCTAGAGTATTTTACATAACTAAATGCATGTTTATTTTCTTATATGTTATTTACTCATATAAATAGTTTGTCTTTTATGATTCATGCAGGTCTTGGTGATGGAAATGCATCTCGTGGAAAACTCTTATCAAGTTTTATGGGCTAATGGATCTGGCGAAAGGACAATGATAGTGTAAGGGTTTTGATGTGTTTTTTGAAGTATAGAACTCAATGTAGAACTTATGGATACATAGAAATGTAAAAATACAATTTTGATTATTGTTAAGACATTCACATTTTCTAGGACATTACTAGCATCAAATTAATGTATGAGACCCCTATGTTTGTGGGATGCATAAAGGGTTTATTCCTTATCCCACAAACAAGCGAGTCTCATACATCAATTTGGTGTCTCACTAGGTTGTGACCTATCAATATATTTTTGAGATATAAGTAATTTTATAAGTTGATGTGCTATAATATATAAACACATAAACATATTTTGATCAACCGTTGAAATATTGCGCCTACAAATCTACTTTTGCATGTTTCTAGGACCATTTATCTCCCCATGTATATTTTGATCCTTTTAGGGGCCAGAGGGTAATGCTTAACTTATCTTCCTTGATTTTTTCCTTTCCTCAAAAAAATATTCAATGCAGCTCTTGCCCCTCCAAGTGGGCCAAAACCCCCACTATTAGCCAATAATAAATCTCCAAATGATGCCACTACATCCAATGCTTGTTCAATGAGGGGCCCTCAAATATGTATTATGTAAAGGAGCTCACCAGGTCAATTCAAAACCCAATGTACTTCATCAAGGGATACTTCATACAACAAGCGTTATGCCTCGTAAATTCTAATGTATGAAGTGTTCTTCATGTGTGGGAACATACCCAAAAGTGTGGGATGAAGCCTACATTATAGGCCCATAAATGTGACTCCAAAACTCTCTTCAAAACCTCCACGTGATACATTACTTTATGGTGAAGGTCAAGTATATATAAGATAGTACATTTCCTTGTTCATCTAGTATTCTCCAATACTTTCCTCCCCTATCTCCATTGTGAGGCAAGTCTAGTGTACTGCTGCCACAAGTGTCTTGTTGCATAAGGGTGCTCTGCCATTCCTTGTTTCCTAAGTCTTCTCCAATGATGCACTACGGGTGAGATGATTCATGTGCTGAGGAAATGACATGGTAGATAACTGTTGGAAAAGCATGTTTAGGCACATATATTCCCCGTACGTGTTCAAAAAATGCCTGATACTTCTCAAAGAACCCTAATCGAGATGTTTGTTACACTTGATGAGGCCGAAAATATTCAAGATTGAGGAAGAGAATACACTCAAGTCAAAATTCATGCCCAATACAGGGTCACCTACTTCTTGAGAAAAGTGAACCATGAAGAGAAACAACAATAAATTTCTTCATATCCCCTGTATGTATCGCTTACAAGGCTACAAAGTGATGCATTATGGTTTGAAACAAAACATTGTCTGCTTGAAATTATAAACAAATTCATGACTGCGGTCAATGTTTTGTTCATAAATTGAGTTGGAGAGGCCTAGCGTTCTAAGGATAAAGACCATAAATACTCCATAAATAATCAAGAATTCAAGATGAGGTGAGGAAAATAAGTCTCCATGCATACATATATGGTAGAGAGATGAATGTTTGATCAGTCATGAAAACAACCTAACAACTTGCATAACTTGCCAATGAAAACTTAGTGAAAATTTCATCCTAGTCTCAATGCTCCATCAAAGTTATATTGTTGTTTCCATGGCACAATCCTGCATACTTCAACATTATTTCATTTTTTGCATGTTTTCAATAGGTACAAAGTGATAACCCGAATCTTAAAAAAATCCTTGACTGTACCAAAGACATAATGGAAAATAAGAGACCAAAATATACTCTCAAAGTGTCTATTCTGAGTGTGCTTAGGTCTGAACCAATGATGTTGTAGGTGACATTCATTCCCAGTTGTCATAAAATATCAAAATCTAGAAAGAGAAAGTTCAGAAAACTGAATGTAAAATGATGTGTATGTTGCTCATAAGCCTAAGAGATAGTAGATATACCAAGGAGTTTTTGTTTATCTCAAACATGATGGTCCAGACCTCATTTGTTTCTAACCTTAACTCTGTTCATAATGCAGCCCCAAATTCATCTCTTAGGTTGTTGTTTTGGTGCAATTGTTGGAGGAGTATCACTGCTTGTACAATCTGCCCAACAATCCAACCATAAGCTAGCACAAATAAGTTTATTGTTTCACCCTTCAATATACCCTCTAGTTTGCTAAGAATATGCCTTAATTTAGGGAAATCCTAGGTTTATCATCCATCCAATATAGGGCACCACAATTTTGTTGAGAATATCATTTTGGAGGGCTTGATTCTAAATATCCCTAAAGGATGACTAAAAATAATGTGAAATCCACAAATCATACCATAGAGCTTATGAATTAGCTTGTAAGATGCTATCCCTATGTGGGCATAAAAACAACTACCTCTCAATGGGAAAATGACAATAAACAAAATGGAGAAGACAATTTTGATAATGAAACCTTCTCTTAAGACCTCAGTTCTACTTTTTTTCTAAGCTAGGTGTAACTTAGGTTGGGGCCAACCCCAATGTTGGATGAAAGAATGATCTGCCTACTAGTGATATGAGGTCCACAATTATACAAAAAAAACCCTTTCATTGAACAAAAGCGGAACACCATTTGTTTACAATGAAAAGTTAAATAAATGAGAAGGATTAGAGAATGTCTTCTTCTATATTCAAATGATAGAATTTTGAATTGCCTTAGATGGAATAGAAAGAAAAATCCTTGGCATGGATTCACACATGAAGCAAAGATTCCCTCAACATCAACATCACTAGGAATCCTGAATTTCCTTATGATTTTAGGGTTTCTCTTTCTGTGCATCTGTATATAATTACAATCTTACTCATCCTCAACCCCTTCATGCTTGTGTTAATTAGGTCCATTAAACGTCATCCCTCCTTGAAAGGATCCGTCCTTAAAGTAGGATAAGGGATTGGTGCTAGACATCAAATTTGTGCATGAATCAACAATAAATCATATTATTCATTAGGTACAATACTAAGGCTTCTGTGTATCATGAATATGGGGACTTTTGTAGCATATCATTGTAAGGATTCTGTAGCATATCATTGTCTTCAGAGACTACAAAACTATCAATTTTTTTTTTTTTTTTTAAACCTATAGAAGTCGTTGCTATAGCGACGTATGTTCGTCGCAAGTATGGCATCTGTGTCACAATCCATTGGTGGGTTTTCTACTCTGCCACAAAACTTTGTCATTATTTCCACACGTTGTCATTTCTATAATGATGCATGTTCATCGCAAGAAGGTGTACATCTCTTCTTCTTTCCACAAATATGTAACTCCTTGCGACGGACTTTCATCTCTATAACGACGAACGTTTGTGGTAAGAAGTTAAATATTAAATATTCGCTATGGATTCCATATTTCCGACGTATGTTCGTCGGTCTACTGATGATAGTTTGTCGCAATTACGACGATGTGAGCAAAAACAATTAACATAAAATATTTGGATGATGACGTGGCGGCTTGATTTTGTCATTGTTTCCACGAATAATCTTAGTGTGTGGACATAGCAACGTAAAAAGTTCCACGAAAAATATTGTTTTCCTTTGTGGATAGTGAGACAGATATGTGTGGCAATAGCAATGAAAAACCATGGCAAATTTGGTCATATGTATTAGTGTTTTCATCCTGCAAATTGATAACATTAGCTTGATATTCAACATCAGAAAAATTTATTGCTTTAGCGATTTGTTTTTTATAGATCGGGTTACTAGAAACTTCAACCAGAGGCATTGGAATTTTAATTTTGTTAAGTTCATTCTCTAAATTGAAATTCCCAATTGGTTTTTCAATTTCCCTGGTCTGAACTTTAGCTTCTGTATTTTCTGGCTTCTTAGTTTGTACTTATTTCATTTCAACTTGCTTTATTTGGGTAGCTTGCGTTTCAGTTGATGGTTTTGTAACTGCTACCTCATTTGCTTTGTTTCGTGATAAAATATTTTTTGGTGGAATATTTATAGATCTTTTTTCTATTGGCCTCAAATCATATTTATGTTGAAGCTCGACGATTATTGAATCAACGAGACCTTTGTATGTAGAGTTCCCCAGATTGTTGATATTTTCATCATTATTAAACATAGATTCCAGATCTAAGGATTTCTCATAATCCTGTTTGGTTAGGTGAGACTCAAGATCATCATCGTTGAGGTTGTTTAGATCTTCCTCTAATTCCTCATAATCTTGCACCTCATCTCTCTGTATGAAATTCTCATTTTTAAACGGATCTTGAATCTTTTGATCTTCATTTTTTATTTTCCTTTTTTGTATTTGAGGATTAGGATTTCTCCTGAATTGATTTCTAACGTATGGATCAGGTTTGGCTTGTTCTATTTCCATCCTAGAGATTTTGTTCGACAGATCTTTAATAATTTTATCCATCTCATCCATCTTTTCCTCTACAGATTTTCCAGACCCAGAGGGTCCTACATGTTATTTAAAATGCCTGGGTTCCCTTGTTCCCATCTCAACTTTAGTTTTCAACTTCCTAGATGTCATCATATTTGATTCAATCTCTATAGCATCATCTTGCATCCCTGCTAAAGTAGTGGATGTTCTTTCTCTCAAAAGTAGAGCGAAATCAGAATAAAAAGATCTTGCAAAAGTGACTTTTGTAGCTGGTTGAGAAGGTTTAACTTCAACAGGGATCTTGTGATAAATTTTGTTAAATATTTTAATAAATTCCAAGATTGATTCAGATGTTTTCTTTCTCAAGGCTCTGAATTCGGTTAAGTAATAAAGATGATATTTTTTCTCACCCAATTGCCTTATCAAGGAAGTTTCCAGATCATTATATGATGGTATATAACCTACTGGAAATACTTTGAACCAAGTTCTTACCTGTCCTTCAAAAGTCTATACTAAAAGTCTCGTGTAAACGTCCTCGTGCTCAATACGCATAATATCAACAAATTGATTGAAAAAGGATATATGTTATGTTGATGTTAAATCCCCTTCTCCCGTGAATTTAGGGAGGCTCTTCATGTAATTTTTAGGTAAATCATGCAGGACAACAGGAAGAACTAAGGGAGCATATCTAGTAGCGAACTTGGCAAAGATCCTAGGGGGTTGATCTTGTCCACCAACTCCATCACCTCCAACATCAACACCTCCAACACCGACCATTGAAAGTCCAGGAGACATAATTCGAGGACTAAATAGGATATTCTCAAAAAATTCAAAAGACTGATCTACTAATATTTTGATTACTTCGGGATGTTGTGAATGAAGTTTAGGAAAATGATCGTGAGAAGATGGAAGATATAGATGATGGGGAAAAGTAAAACTTGAGCTTGGTTCCTCAGGTTTACCTGATGTATAGATAAGAGAAGTAATAGGGGATGAATCTAAGTATAGAAAATAATCTTCAGGGTTTCTAGAAACAAAAAATTTTACTTCGAGAAGAGAAAGAATCAACTGAGTACAAATGATAGTAGGGATTGAAAAGGATTCTTTGTTTTCATTGATAAAAGTATCTATCAATGAAATAGGGATGGTCTGGTCAATCTCAAATTTTATTTCAAGAATAATTACCTCTGGAGTTTCAAGTTTAACTTCAGGTTTACTTGTTGATGCTTCTACAGAATGAACTTGTTTAAATTTTTCTTTAATACTTAGTTCTTCAGCAGGGATCTTAACTTTAACTTGCATAATTATAGGTTGGTGGACCTTACCTACTAATGCAGAAGTTTGTCTGAGATATCCCTTTGGTTTCAACAATTTTTTGGGATTTGAAACTGGCGTAGTCTGCTTTTCGTCTAGGTTTTTCCTGGTATTATTTCGACCGAATGCAATTTTTTCTATAATGGAGTCGCCAGGTGAAAGATAAAGTAAGCCTTATCCATGCATTCAATCTTTGTTCACCATCAAATACCAAAATTTAACTTTGTCGTTCTCCCAGGGAAAAATGATTGTGTTTCTCTGTCCCTGGAAACGACGTCAAAAAGATGTTGTTCCTGAGATTGATTCTAAGGCTCAAAGAATAATGCCATGCATCAAAAGTTTTAAATGAAGTGCTTTTTTCTACCTTCAATTTTCTGAGAAATAATCTTTAAATGAAATTAATGATAAGACAATACAAAGGTTGTATCTCGTTATTTGAGTCGCAATTATAATGTCAAATGATGTAGAAAGATTTACAAAACTGTTAAAACAAAGTTAGGTATCAATTACAGATAAGTCTCACCTTGTTTGTAGTAGAATAAAAGTAGAAGATGCACCCTTTAACAGGAGATAAAAATGCAGTAATTCACACAGATCACAGGTTTTGTTTTACTCACAATAATAATAGAAGAAAATCTGTTACTGAATGAACCACTGATATATTATGATCATAGTAGATGTAGTAATAAATTGTAATCATTCACTCTTCAAGAACTACAGAAAGAAATTCATATAAATGGAAACACAGAGGAAACACATAACTCAAATTGAACGAAACTTAGAATCCTTGTCTGCACTTGTATTGATATTCAAAAAAGGTTTTCTCCTTTACATTCGACAAGAAGCATCCCTTGAATAGATATAAAATATATCTATTGATACAAAAATTGTTTGAACTGAAACCGTTGGAATTCCTACAATATCTGCCTAAAAATAGAATACAATTTGAATGAAATAACATCATGCAGATAGTGTTGAGATGTGTTGGCGCTTCATCTATCCCTTCATTTTCTTGCAGATGTGCTCATTTTCCTTTTTTCTTTAAAATGGGTACACATGTCCATTAAGACCACCACAATTATTTGGCTTACTGTCTTTTCCATTTGATCCCGTTGCCATTTGTCCCTTCGAATGCATTCACTGGGATAAAGAATTGCAATTGAAGATATGGGGGGATAATTAGATAAGTAGCTCAGTGTTGGCTCGTTATGGGATGGATAACGGTTACAGGGAAGAGAAATTGTTCACGAATAGGATGATGTGGGAACAAGTGTCCAATAAGGAGGTGGGATGAGTGGATGCAAGAATGCGGGTGGTAGGGATAGACGGGGTAAGTGACGTGTAGAGTGTGACAGGTTGGAGGGTGAAAGGTAAAGTGGGTGGAGAAAGTGGACGTTGTGTATGTTTTTTCATTTTCTCCTAGCCACACTCGCTTTTCTCTGTTCATTGCATTGGGTGCACATGTCCATCAATGCTACCATGAATCTTGAAGGCTCAATCGTTTCATTCAATTCAAAGGAAAACATATTCTTCTGTATTTGTGGCAACTTCTCCTGGATCTTGTTCACTTCTTGAACCGTGACCTGATATTGTGAACTTGGATTAACCAACCATTCATTGATTTTAAGTAAATCAATCAGGCTCATCTGTTGGATGGCCTCCTGATTATTTTCCTTGTTCTTTCTGGAGCTTTGCTGGTTCATTTCTATTTCGATCTACCCCAATTCATCTGAGATATTATTCCCTTTGAATTCAACCATATTTTTATTTATTGAAGATAATGCCTCTAGACAAGCCTCTTTTACATCCCTGACAAGTTTCTTTCCTTCTTCAAGATTTGTTTCCCAGGATTTTAGGGCCATTTCACCTCTTACTTGTTCAGAATGTGAGAGAGGGGTAAGACCAGGGATATTAGCTCTCTGCTTCCATATGATAACTTCTTGAAACTTAGACCTGGCTGTGCAGGCCTCTTTTTCCTTGACATAAATATTATTTAGAGAAAGGTTTACTGCTTGATATCATTTCTGAATAGCATCTAATTTTTGATACAGCTCCTGCTGGGAAACTTCCAGCTTCTCATTGATTTTTGATGCTTGTGTTTTGAAGGAAGTAATATCTATCGTTGTGTTCTCTGTTAGGGTCAATCTAGCCTACAAATTCTCAATCAAATTGTCACGTTGAGTGATCAAACCTTTGTTGGTTTGTGAAATATGGTAGAGCAACTCAAGGTTATCCTGTAACTGCTTCATTTTATGTTGATAACTAGCCCTGATTTGTTCAATGTCCTGGTTCATCTTGCTTCTAACAGTTTATTTTGTACTATATATCTCATTTTGCAATTTCTCTACCAAGAGGCATTTATGTTGCAGTTGTTCGGTTAAATTTTCCATTGACCATTGATAGGCAATGGAAAAATCCCCTAGTGAACCTGCAACTTCTTTCGCAAACTTAGGAACATCTTGGTCTTTCCCATCATACACCAATGTTTGCCTTTTGGTGACTACTTCATCCTTTTGGTGAGATTCTCTTTTCACAATAGCTTTTCATTTCTTGCTGAAAAAGAAATTTGAGGGAGGCATCTCTTCATGAAATATAGGAGTAAGATCACCTACAAAAATGAGTTCAGGACTAGGATTTCCAAAGTTGGTCTATAAAGGGGTTAATGATGTAATAAGGGAAATAATTGTTGTGGAATGTTCCTATCCTATTGCATTTGGGGTGCCATAAGAAGTAGCCGACATTGAATGAGGAATGACTTGTTCCAGATTCATGAAAGCTTCGAACCGAGGTAATACTTGTGGATCATTCAGTCCTTCCAGTGATGGTTTTATTTCTTGAAACAATGTTTCTGGACATTTTGGTACTTCTTCAACTATGTGCTTAGTGGAGCAACTTGGTTCAGATTTTGTGGATATAGTTTCCTGTGAAGAAGGCATGGGTTTTGATTCTCCTTGGAATATCTTCGACAAACTGTTTCGTCTATGCTTTTGAAAGCTGAGGAAACCATCTTGTTGATTAGGAGGCAGAGTCTAGAATCTGCTTTGAACTTCCTCATAAGATCTAACTCCCCTGAACATATCATCATAAGGAGAATTCTCATGGATGTATCTCTTCATGTTAAATTGAGCCAAATGATTTTCCACTATCTTATGTGGATCATGCTTCTTGAATTCGATGTCAACTAATTTGACATCTTCTAGGGCTGCGACCTCGACTTTAGAATAACCAAAATCTAATAATAATGTGAGCATACCAACTTGAATGGGAAACGTTGGCCAAACCTTTTTCTGAGTTGCTTTCAACTCCTTGTTGATACCTCCTACTACTATCTGGTATGCCACTTCTCTACACACCAACCTGTTGGGTAAAAACTGTGGAAGGGCATGAGGAGGAATGGAACAACCAAATACTCTGATATAGAAGACATTCTTCTCAATGAACCAATCTGCAAGTGTTCCTAAGTTCCCCATAATATTTTTCTGAAATCATGGGCGGTGGGTGACCATAGATAGCTATGTGAATAGGTACCACAATGTTGTGACAAATTTCGTAAAAGAAATCTTTGGCATTTTCCTCCCATAATTTGGAGTGGTAAAAATGTATTGGCTCAAAACTGGCCGGGGTCCAACTCTAGTTCATCAGGGGAAAATGGGTCATGAAACAAATGGCATCCATAATATATACTGACATGTAAAAAGGAGCATGTTTCCTTTTTGATTTTTCTGATTGATACTCATAAATTTCCTTGGCCAAATGATCAGATAGTTGGTGGCTGATGATGCTCCTAGTTTGGATGTCGACATGTTCCAAATCCCAATTTATCATATCATTGTAGACTATAATTATGGGTTGTGCAAAAATATTATGTAGTTCTGACTGTGCTACCATTCTAATCTTGGATGAAAAAGACTCATCGTCTTCATCGACAGAGTCATCTGGATAGTTGATAATCTCATGCTCTAAGATATCAAAAACCTTCTTCCAAGTTTTAATGGCGTCTGTAACTCACAGAGTTGTGTCTGATATAACATCTGCATTTGGATTTGAATCATCACCCGATGCATCAATATTATTTGTAGCTTTTCATGGTGCCATAATCCTCAAGGAAATATAATTATCCTACCTATAACAAGAGAAGTCTGTAATATCTTGATCCAGGAGCTTGATGGGCCTTAGAAAGACTTAAAAATCAAAGTTCTCAAAATGGATTCAAAACGTATGTGTGCGTAGGCCTCGTTGATACGAACCCAATGCAACTTAAACAGTCTCAAACATATGTCGTATGCTCCTGATATCATGTTCTATTCGTTTTCCTAAACATGCAAAAAAGTCAACAGGTCAACAGGAAAAAAGTCAATGATGGCATCATGCTGACATCATCATGATGACGTAGCATTGAGACATGTGGCAGCACAACAACAGGMTGACTAGGCATATGACAATGGTCCAATCCCGTTTCGCAAGTGGCATGTTCACRGGCAAATTAAACGGTGCCACGTGGCCAAGATGTGGGCTGCCACGTGGCACCCCAACATTCGTTGGTTGGTTAAATTTTTTTGGAGATTCATGGGATTCAACCCCATGACCTTTTGGTAGAGGAAATGGCTTAAGTATAGGTCRGATTACCAACGCGCTAGTGGAGGGGCTTGTTATTAGAAGTCCRCATTATTATATACAAAGTGTGTTTAATGTTAAAGCGGAGGCAGMAAGGGGCTGGGGTGAAGCCCCAACCCATGATTTTATTGATATACATATGACTACATCTCTTTAGGGGGCGCTCAACCACCATCTAACTACACTCTAGCTCAGCGCGCAGAAGGTTAGCACCTGCCCACCATGGATTCGGGGGCGGTGACCAAGGTGTTGGATGCACAAATAGGGTGAGTTCCTATCAATTTAAGCCATGTGACCATTGTTTGCGGATTGAGGGCCAGCGCACAACCCTTAGGGGCTGGCGCTTGGCCATATGAGTGCCATGTGACCTTGTATTAAGGGGTGCACGCTAGGACAAAGGGTCTTAGCCCTTTATTTATGCAAAATTGGGTATTATCACTATATAATAGTGATTTTTGATGATGTTTTGGGCAATTTTGGGGATTTTTGGTCAATATTGGGGGATATTGGGCCCTTTTTGAGGCTAGATCTTGGGGGGAGTTGGGAGATGGTTACCAACTTCATATCTATATAAACCAGGCCTTCTTGATGCCATGGGAGGAGATTCAGAGTAGGTTTATGCTGAATATTTTTCAATCCAAAACCATTTTAATGTAGGGAATTTGTTGAGGAGCGCACCTTTGTAGGCCATTTATGGGAGCTCCGGTCATTTGATTTGAGTGTCGTTCTTCTGTTGGGTTTTTGAGATCTAGTAGAACAAGACCAGATCAATTTTGTAACCTTTTGGCACTGCTGTGATGTACTTATTGAGCTTTGAATAGAAATAAGAAAGCCTCACCCACTGATACAAAGGCCCAGAGACGTAAGTGAGATTGCCGAACTCCGTTATCACATTGGTATTATGGTTTGTTGTTGTTTTATGCTTCATTTTAGTTATGTACATGTTTATATGGCTGTCATACTTCTTCTATAACTTCTTCCTCTTTCATTAAGCTTCCTAATTGGTTAATCAAAACATGCTTAATAACTCAACCATAGTCGTGTAAACGATCTTTTTAGATCATCTCTACACTGAATAAAAACTTCTAATTACAAATCGTAAAATGATTTTGAAATTCAAAGTGCTTTATTAAAAAAAGTCTATTGATCTTCGTATAGATCTACTGATGAAGAATTTATTAAAAACTTAATGGAATTAATTACCTGGTGATATGCAATCTTTATTGAAATCATTAACCTTAATCAATCATAAATGTCATTAATCCTTCGACAGTTCGGCGTTCGGAAGTATTGATTATGACAAGTTAGAAGTTTCCCAAAGTTCGAATTCATGAAGAAGTTGATCTCTAAGTAATCACTTTTATATTTTAATTAATCATGTTTTAAAATGTCATATTAACTTTAAGTATTTCGGAAGTTCGAAATTCAAAAGTTTTGAATATAGCACAAGATAAATCTTCCGGAGCCCGAAACTGCGAAGTGATTAATTAACACTTAATCATGATTAATTAAAGTTGTTAATTACTTTATTAACTCTTTGAAACACTTTTCACTTTTTGTAATTACTTTACTTCGACGCTTTGATACTTGGGAGGTTTGTGAACTTGATCTTTGTTAAAACTCCCGAAAGGTGATCTCCCTGAGTGACGTGGTAGAGATGACATCATTCTTGATGACGTGTCGATAAAATAGGGGTGCCACGTGTCACTTGAAAGTGACTGAATCATCCGACGTAAAAGTCAGAAATAAGTGCCATGTGTCAACTTAAGAAAATATTTTAAAAGACACGAGTCCCATGACGTGTCCGTAAGTCCTTTAGGAATTATCATGAGTGGCTATCTTTGGGACTTCGGTGTTTCGGGGTTTTTGTTGTTTAGGTTTGCTGGAATACCCGAATTGCGAAGCTTCGAAGTGACCGTTAAAGATTTTCTTTTAGAACTTAGGTGGATTCAAAACTTCAGAGATCATTAGGACCGTTTGATCGAATTAGAGTAGCTCATTGATGATAGATATTGTAAGCGGCTTATTGATAAATAAAAACCAATGGATTTATTTTAATTTTACAAGGCCGCTTTCTAAGTTGTTTTCTTTTTTAGGTAAATTTTTTATTTCTAAGAGGCAAAATATATAAATCTCAAAAGCTCAAAATTATACGTGTTCTAACATGTCTGGTGTTTCTTGTCTCATTCATTGGGTAATGTTGTTTTTACTTGTTTAATGTGTTTTATGCCCTTGTGTGCATTTCATGGTTAGATAGTGGAACTTTGATGTTTTATAAGTTTCAAATGTTTCTCTTTTGAAAACCCGGTGTAAGGAGTGCACAGTGACTGCAAGGAGTGCGAAGGTAGAGTTGTGATTGAATCAGAATCTCAGAGGAGATAGCATGAAACTTTGGTAAACCAGGTGCAAGGAGTGCATAGATACTCAGTAGAGTATAGAAGTTTGAATAAGACCCGTGCAAAGTGTGCACCAGGACGACACTTAGTCGAAGTGTTGAGGAAGTCTCAAGGAATACGAACGCAAGGAGTGCATAGGGACATTTTTGAAAAATATCTAAGTCTGAAGCCTTTCAGAAGTTTAGAGGGAGAAAAGAGTGTGTCAGAGGTTCGTATCACCTCACGTGGTCAAGTTCGGGAGAAAGAGAGACCATAATCTTTGAAGGGAAGAATCCTTTCATTTTTGAGGTCGAGTGGGTGAGATCCACCCGAGGTGGAGCAGATCTTTCCTAGCCGTCAGATCTGAGAAAATAGTGTAGGTGTTAACCCCTGAAGTCATTCAGGCTTCACATATTCAGAGGTTTCTGTGTGGTGTGTGCAAAGGAGACAAGTTTCCCAAAGTCTCAGGAACCAGAGAAGATCTGGACCGTTCAATTGTTGGGATACGTGTCCACAGATCCAATATTGTTTAGGATTTCGGCTATCTAGTTGTTTGGAGGTGTTATAGCAGAAGTGTGCAAGCTTCCTGAAGTTCCGAAGCCCAGAACGAATCCTAATTGTCGGCATACAGAGCCACGCGTTAGTAGATCTCAGATTTCAGAGATCCGGTACTCCGAAGGAACGAAGGCATATTTCATGTTGGGTTGGAAACTCCCGAAGGCCCAAAGGCCAGAGTTGATCTCGACCGTTGGTCGAGGAGGGACACGTGGAGAGTGGATCTATCTTCCACCAGTTCGGCGTTCAAAAGTTGTAAGAGGTTGTGTTGTGAAAATTCCCGAAGTCACGAAGCCTGGAATAGATCTATGTCTTCCATCTACCAGGACTTGTGGACTGTAGATTGTGACCCTTTGTGAGTTTTCATGTCTGGCACTCCGGGGAATT
>SNQJ01S0059983.1:0-14160 GCA_010110895.2 Picea sitchensis | reverse complement strand
AGAATCTGGATTTGAATTATGACAGAATTTCAATTATATTTAAAAATTTCACCCTATTCCACTTTAATTTATCATATATCATTAAAAATGAAATCTGATTATTACATTTTTTTACCTGTTTAAAAAGAAAAAACTTACCCACATCTCCAACAAGATCCTCCTAAGCTAGTCAAGCTAGCAGCTCCACGGATGGAAGACTTAGAATAATGGAGAATTAGTTTTGGTTTAACTCCAACCGTCTTAATGTCACATACCCACTACCATAATCAAATTTTCGTTGGTTTCTGCCGAATCAGAGCCCTCGAATTACTTACGGAGGCCTAGTGCAAGCTAGCTCTTTCTCTCTTTCTGCTCCCATGTGATCGCGGGTCATGATCACAGGTCAATAATTCGTGGTGCCTCTTTGTATTTCGCACCTCGACGCTACGGTGATGTCGAATTGTTCGACTCTGCAACCGCTGGACCCCGACAGCGTTAGCAACTGACCAATAGGAACGAATCCCTACAGGGTTAGCAGATGGCCAATAGGAACGACCCTGTCACGCGGTTGAGTGGAGTATATGTGGCGAGAGAGGAAACACGACACGGTGGGCGGCGTGACAGGAGACGGGTCCCACTTCACACACCACACCATTCCAGACCCCCCCCCATTAAAGACAGAATGGCAAGGGGGGTCCGGAATTCACCTGAATGTCGTTGATCAAGGCGAATTGATCTTGACCGTTCCCGAGTTGCATNTGGCCATCCAGATCTGCTCGCCACTTACCCTAAGGCGCACTCGCACCCTGGCTTAAAGTTGACGTCTCTTCCCCACATCTGATGGTCATTATAGACCTTGAGATCCTCCGAAATAATCTCGTCCGTTCATCGGGATTTATCATCACGAGAGTCCGAACTCTCGACCACGGGACTCCCGAATTCTCGATCCCCGGTTTCCCTATGCGGTTAATCTCTCGACACGTAGCCTCCTTAAATTGGACGGTCCAGATCTGTCTTGGGGTTTCCACCATGGAAAGTCCTGATCTCTCGTCACCAGGACTCCCGAGTTTGCGATTCCCGTTTTCCCGAAATGGGAAATCTCACGACACGTGGCCCCCCTTAAATCGGATGGTCCAGATCTTATCTCGGGGTTTCCACAATGGAAAGTCCCTATCTCTCATCACCAGAACTCTTGAGTTCACGATTCCCGATTTCCCGAACTGGGAAATCTCACGACACATGGCCTCCTTAAATCGGACGGTCCAAATCTTATCTTGGGGTTTCCACAATGGAAAGTCCCGATCTCTCATCACCAGAACTCTCGAGTTCTCGACTCCCGATTTCCTGAAATGGGAAATCCTACGACACATGGCCTCCTTTAATCGGACGACCCAAATCCATTTCGGGGCTTTCACCCTTATTCACTGGGGGTTTAACCCTCAGGTATCTCCTGACAGATCCAACGACTGTTGGGTTTTCCAGTCGAGATCTGATGATTCAGACAAGTTCCTAACTTGTGAATTCTCCCACGACTTCCTGGACGGGGAAAATTCAACGGCCCAGATGTTCTCATGGACCTTGGGGATCTACGATCCCGATCTCTTCGCTACCCACGAAGACACAGAAGGTCACAGGGGTATGGCACTTAACCTCCTACTTTCTCCTACCAAATCTAGCGGTCATGAGTGACCACAGATTTCCCGACGGAATCTCGTCCGTCTATTAACACCTATCAAGGTTAAGGTACTTATCTTTCCAGATTCTTCTTCTTATCTGACGGTCGTGAGTGACCACAGATCTCGTGAGTGACCACAGATCTCCCGATGGGATCTCGCCCGTCGATTTGATACTTATCAGGGATTTCTTAAGGCCTTGCGCCTTCACGTCCTCCTTCCAGGTTCTTGATGATGTTTTCAAGGAGGGTATCTCTATGGGTAGGTTTACCCAGGGTACTATCTAAGGTAGATAAGAGTATCTCTCTCCTGAGAACCAGGCATGAAGTCTGAATTGGATCAGTTTGCATATAAATAACAATTTAAGAGAGCATAAGCCACACGTAGTCTTTCCATATAAACATACAACTACCATCACTGATCAAGACACCAAACAAACATTCTTATAATGAAGTCATTTACGATTTCACAGCTTATGATCATAAATGTCAGCATATATATATTTCAAGATGTCAAAGGCAAAACACTTATCAGAAAGTAACACCAGGGGTTATGCAACTACTGAGAGGGGTGCTCGTTTCCACCCAACCGTAGGCTCAGCGATTCCCAATGGATTTACCACTAGCCACCCCCGAGCTGAGACCACGATGCTTTGAGACTGCATCTCTGTTTTCCAGTGACCAGGAGCGAAGGTTACTCTCCTTCCTCTCTGCTATCACCCACTCTACATATCACCAAAGTTCTCTTCCTCCCCTCGCGTCTGCCCCCAATCGCTTCTCCCCCACACCTTATCCTCTTGCGAGGTTGCGTGTGGCGCGATTTCCCTCGCGTTGGTTAGGCCTGAAGGCTCTTACGGATGGGCGGTTCACCTCCCCATCCCTCATTAATTCCTGAGGAGCCATCTACCTACCAGCCCGTGAGACATTAAATTTTGGGCCAGCGAGCCGCTTTTGGTTCTCCGAGCCAATGAAGTCCAAATACGGTATTTATTTTCGGTGGAAGTTAATGCCACCTTTCTAGGTGCCTTCCACCGCCTCTCTACAGCCATCGTGGTCTTTTTTTCAGCATATCCCCTCTCAGCAGTCCTGCAATATAAATTCATAATGTTATTCACATTCATCGACCTTTTCCACAAGGTCCATTCACATCNCTTCTTGTAGTTCTTAAATCCTGAGGATTTGATCCCCTTTTTCTGAAATCTCGAACCACTCTTCTGTTTCCAATATCCACAAGACTCTGCCCAATTTCCATATTGTTCATGACAATATGTTGCCTTTCGAATAGTGTCTTCTAAGGTCTTTGGCTCGTCAAATTCAATTCAGTTCCGATATTCGTTGGGTAACCCACTAATGAAGCGTTGCACCTTCACCTTCTCTGCCTTGATGTAGGGTACATATCTCAATAAGTCGAGGAATTTGTTGACATATTCCTCTATAGTGAGGTGCCCCAGTTTGAGTTCATAAAACTCTTTAGCCTTCTCGTCGAAATATTTTTCCGACAAATACTTCTTCTGGAAGTACTTCTCAAACTGTTTCCAAGATAGGTCCTCCTCGTAGACCCCTTTCATATTCTTAAGATCTTCCCACTAGATGGAAGCTTTTCCATTCAGATTGAAAGTGGTCACTTGGGCCTTCAAATTCTCTGAAAAATCATGGACTCTGAAATATTTCTTCAGTCCAAGTAGCCAGGCCTCAGCTTTCTCTCCCTTCTTTATCTCACCGTCGAAGGAGGGAGGTTTGGCCTTTCTGAATTCCTCAAATTTATGACCCTTGGAAGTCTTTTGCTTCTTCTGTTTTCTTCGAGAATAGGAACTGGTCCTGCTGCTGGAAGAGCCTTTTGAATCGCTAGCTTCCTTCTCAGAGGAATCGTTTGGCACTGGTCCTTTACCTCTGGGGTGGACCTTCCTTGAGGTGCTCTTCTCAGTATGGCCACTGATATGACCATGTTTCTGCATCTCGGGTTCATGCTGCATTTTTCGCTATAGGTCGGATAAGCTCTGCAGTAAAACTGCATTAATTTCATTTTTCTTTTCTTGTTCTTTCATCATCCTTTCATTGTCAGCCTTGCAGCTTTGCAATTCAACCATGGGACTCCTCATAGTCTTGGCTAGATCTGGAGGGGTTCCTATTGCTCTTCTTTCATCATACTCTTCGTCTCTATTGTGGGAGCATTCTCCCACCTCTTGGTGGGTCACCATTTTCTGCGTCTGTAAATTCCCGCGTCTGATCGTCTGCTTGGGTGAAAAGAAAAACGCTGGTTATTAGTCAAGAGTTAGATACATTTTAGAACCTGCGCATAAATTCATAACTCTTTCACATGCATACACAGTCGAGTTCTCATTTCCAAGTTTTGATCCTGGATAAGAGAGTTAAGTTAGGGGGTTACTCCTCGTAGGAGTGCTTCGAACGAAGATTATGCGCAACTCGTTCATGAGCCCAATCAGGCCGAGTGTTGTAACCATGCTCTGATACCACTTTGTCACATACCCACTACCATAATCAAATTTTCGTTGGAAATCAGGACATCGCACCAGCAAGGAAATACCAATCGTTGGCAGCCTCCCCATTGGTTGTCCCTTTAGAAACACACAGCCTCTCAACAATGAGTTTTAGAGATCTCGCTGATCTCACTTTCGAGTAGCAGTGTAGGCCTAAGTCCCTGCATGTTTCTGTCTAAGGCAGATAAGAGTATCTCTCTCCCGAGAACCAGGTGTGAAGTCTGAATTGGATCGGTTTGCATATAAATAACAATTTAAGAGAGCATAAGCCACACGTAGTCTTTCCATATAAACATACAACTACCATTACTGATCAAGACACCAAACAAACATTCTTATAATGAAGTCATTTACGATTTCACAGCTTATGATCATAAATGTCAGCATACATATATTTCAAGATGTCAAAGGCAAAACACTTATCAGAAAGTAACACCAAGGGTTATGCAACTGCTAAGAGGGGTGCTTGTTTCCACCCAACTCTAGGCTCAACGACTCCAAGCAGATTTACCACTAGCCACCCCCAAGCTGAGACCACGATGTTGTGAGACTGCGTCTCTGTTTGCCAGTGACCAAGAGCGAAGGTTACTCTCCTTCCTCTCTGCTTTCACCCACTCTGCATATCGCCAGAGTTCTCTTCCTCCCTTCACGTCTGCCCCCAATCGCTTCTCCCCCACACCTTATCCTCTTGCGAGGTTGCGTGTGGCGCGATTTCCCTCGCGCTGGTCAGGCCTGACGGATCTTACGGATGGGCGGTTCACCTCCCCATCCCTCATTAATTCATGAGGATCCATCTACCTACCATCCCGTGAGACATTAAATTCGGGGCCAACGAGCTGCTTTTGGTTCTCTGGGCCAGTGAAGTCCAAATACGGTATTGATTTTCGGTGGAAGTTAACGCCATCTTTCCAGGTGCCTTCCACTGCCTCTCTGCAGCCATCGTGGTCTCTTTTTTAGCATATCCCCTCTCACCAGTCCTGCAATATAAATTCATAATGTTATTCACATTCATCAACCTTTTCCACAAGGTCCATTCACATCACATGTTCACATTTCTGAGTTTGCCACAGTTCTGGGCCAGTCCAGTTATTTTTACAAACTGGGGGAAACAGGGTGTTACACTTAAACAGGTTCAAACCGATCATCATCATATATATATATATATTTGTATATTCTCGTTGATTAATTTGAACAAGCTTGGATTTTCTTCCCGTCTCCAGGTGTTGGGAGTCGGTTCTTGTTTGTTAAGTTGGTACAGAGCAGGAGGAGGAGCGTCCCTGCTGGTGACTTCGCTCAATGCTTATGCTATCTACGGGAGACAGAACGTTGTCTATACATTGAGTGTGGTTGTTGACAGAGCATCTAATTGTGGCGTGGAATCACTTCTTGCTGTTGGTGGAGCATCTACTGTCGAGGTTGATCGCATAGAGGGAAGAGAGGCGGATCGCTGGAGGAGGGAGTCCGCAGACTTTCGCCGGAGAAGAGAGTCTGTGCTGGAGGAGAGAGTCTGTGTGGAGAGGCTATCTATGAAGCTATCACTCACCAAGACTAAGACTCGCCAAGACTAAGTACTAGACAGAAACATGCAGGGACTTAGGGCTACACTGCTGCTCGAAAGTGAGATCAAGGAGATCTCTAAAACTCATTGTTGAGAGGCTGTGTGTTTCTAAAGGGACAACTAGTGGGGAGGCTGCCAACGATTGGTATTTCCTTGCTGGTGCGATGTCCTGATAATTTATAGTGGTCTGCAATTTTAACATTTTGGCAGGGCTATCATTTTTCATTCCCTTCTCCAGCTTAGAGTGAGAGAGATTGCGCGACCTGCATATAGTGGAGTATCTGTTGACCATTGAGATTGACATTGCACTGTAAAATCTATTGCGCATTGATTGGCGATACTTGCTGGAGGCTAGACATTAATTTGGGGGTAGTACTCTTGTTTTGAGGCCCAAAATAAAACATCTTCTGGTATCGTATCTTGTTGCGTGAAGGAGTTTGCAAGGATGACGAATCCGCTGGCAAAAACGTACCTCAATGAATGGAATTTCAAGATGCAAACCTTGATGGAAGGTTATGGCATACATGGATGTTCGCGAAAGCAGATGAAGCGCGACCTGATGCGGCTCCACGCGTGACAGTGACAACAATCCTAGATTGGGATAAGCGAGAGAACAAAGTCAAGGTATTGTTGTCAAGGTATTGCTGAGAATGTATGTTAAAGATAACATAATTCTGCATATTAGAGATGCTAAGACTTTTAGTGAAATGTGGCAAGCATTATTTTCCTAAAGAGTAAATTGCTAAGTATTAAAATGGATATAAATGAGGCTGTCAATACTTTCTTGGGTGAATTAAAGAAATGAAAGATGAATTGGGAGATATAGGAGAAAAAGTTTCAAACATTGATTTGTCACAATTTCCCTAAATGGAATGCTAGAGGATTATCAAATGTTTATAACAGGCCTTGTAGCGAGGGAGAAAGCTCTTACTTTTGAAGAACTGATAGGTATATTGTTGCAAGAGGAAGAGAGTCGTGTGAATTTGAAGCCTCAGAATTCAGACTTAGCACTATGGACAAAGAAGAGATTCCCTAAAGGGAAACCACGAGAAGGAGGCAGAGGAGGAAGTTCATTTCAGAGGAAGTCAAAGCCAAATCAAGGTATGCCATCGAATATAAATGAATCTAAGCTCTTTTATTGTGGTAGGATTGGGAATATTTCCAGAGAATGTTATAAGAAGAAAAATGATGATGAGGCTAGGCATAAAAATAGAAAACATTCAGGACACTTTGGAGAAGAAAACCCGAATATTGATCCAAAAGATCTCAAATAGTTTGTGTCTAATGCTGCACTATCTGCTGAAACTGATGATGTTGAGGCATGGTTTGTTGATTCTGGCGCTTCAATTCACATGACATGTAATAATAATTGGTTTATAAACTTTAAAGAAACACATAATGGTGCCAATATTTATCTTGGTGATGATCGTTCTTATCAAATCAAGGGCTATGGAGATATTCCAATAACACTTTCGAATGATAGTGTCACACACATTCACAATGTTGTGTATTTCCCTAGGATAAAGAAAAACTTGATTTATGTTTCCACCATTACACATCAGGATTTGAAGGCCGAATTATTCGAGACACATTGTGTAGTGAAGGACTTGCAGGATCATTACAAAACTATTACTTCATGAGTCAGAGTTGGAGGCCTATACAAACTTGATGTCACGAGAAAGAATCATCAAGATTTAACTTCTGCGACTATGCCTACATAAACTCTTTGGCACCAAAGGTATGGTCACATTAATTATCATGATTTATTGTTATTACAAAAACAAAGTATGGTTGAAGGAATCCCTATGTTGAATAATGAGTATGCTTCTTGTGAAGGTTGTGCATTAGGAAAGATGCACATAGATGAATTACCCTTTAATCCTGATAGGAGAAAAATAGATCTATTAGAACTTGTGCACACTGATGTTTGTGGACCAATGCAAACAAGGTCGCTAGGAGGTTCTTATTATTTTTTGTTATTTATTGATGACTGCACAAGATACACATGGGTTTTTTTCCTTAGGAAAAAGAGTGATGTTTTTGAATACTTCAAGGAATTTAAAAACATGGTGAAGAAGCAAACAGGAAAACCCATCAAAATCCTTCGCTCAGATCAAGGGGGAGAGTACATATTGGGAGACTTCATCAAGTACTGCAAAGGTCATGGAATAGTACAACAATTTACAGTACCCCACACTCCACAGCAGAACAGATTTGCAGAAAGGGAAAACAGAACTCTGGTGGAGTGTGCATGAAGTATGATGAAAGGTAAGAATCTCTCAAATGTTTTTTGGGCTGAGGCCATTAACACTGTTGTTTACTTAAAGAATATAAGTCCAACAAGGTATCTTGATCATAAAACTCCTTTCGAAGCCTTGTATGATTCTAAATCAACAGTTAATAATTTGAGGATATTTGGGTGTAAGTATTTTGCACACATTCCAAAGGAGAACAAGAAGAAGCTTGATGCTAAAGATATCAAATGTATTTTTATATGGTACTGTTCAGAATTTAAATCATATAAATTGTTTGATCCATCTACTCACAAAGTGTTTGCAAGTAGAGATGTAATTTTCCATGAGAAGGCAAAAATAAATAATGAAGACAACAATCATGAAGGATGGCAGGTACTTCTTGAATATTAGGAGATCAAAGAAGAGAAGAAGCAGGAGGAAAAGAAACCCAATGACATGGATACATCTAGCAGTGAAGAAGAATCTTCACTGCTAGATGTATTCACAAAAAGAGGGCATTTATTATGAAGAAACATTTGCACCAGTATCTAAATTAAACACTATAAGAATGTTAATTGCAGTAGCTACAAAACACCATTGGAAGCTTCACCAATTAAATGTAAAGTCTGCTTTCTTGAATGGTGATTTAAAGGAGGAGGTTTACCTTATTCAACCAGAGGGGTTTGTGAACAGTGGTTAGGAACATTTAATATGTAAATTAAAGAAAACATTGTATCAATTGAAACAGACACCTAGGTCATGGCATGAGAAGATAGATTCCTTCTTTCTTCAACAGGGTTTTATGATGAGAAAAAGTGATCTAAATTTGTATACCAAGTTTGATAAAAAGGTGCATGTTGTATTGATTTCCTTATATGTTGATGATTTAATTATTACAGAAAATTCAGAAAAATTGATTAGTGGAATCAAGAAGAAGATGTCACATGTATTTGAAATGAAAGATATTTGTGAGTTACATTATTGTCTCGGTCTTGAAGTCTAGAGAAATGTTGGTCAAACGTTTGTGTCTCAAGGAAAATATGTCAGAGAAGTACTTAAGAAGTTTAAAATGGATCAGTGTAAAGTTTCTTATGTTCCAATGCAGCCAAACATGAAAGTTTACTATGATGATGGTTCGAAGGAGGTAAAAGATACCGTGTATAGACAGATGGTGGGAAGCTTGAACTATCTCACTACAACCAGACCTGACATAGCATACTTTGTTAGTGTGTTAAGTCTGTTTATGGCTAAACCTCTAGAAAGCCATTGGAATGCAATGAAAGGGGTACTCAGGTATCTTAAAGGAACAATTGATTATGGTATTAAGTATACTGATTCATTTGATGTTGAGATGACAGTTTACCCAGATTCATACTAGGATGGAAATCCAGATAATCGGATATCTACTACAGGTTATGATTTTGGCATTGGATCAGGGATTGTGTCATGGAGTAGTAAGAAGAAACCTATTGTATCATTTCCATCCACTGAGGCAGAATATAAAGCATTGTGTACAACAACTTGTGAACTTGTTTGGTTGAGAAGACTACTTCAAGATGTTGGAGAAGAACAAAAGAAAGCTACGATAATAAAATGCAATAACCAGAGCTCAATCAAGTTGGAAAATAATCCAGTTTATCATTCAAGGGAAAAAACACGTTGATACTCAGTTCCATTTTGTTCGAGAAAAGATATGTAGTCTAATGAAATTTCTTTAATGTATTGTAATACTAATGAAAATGTTGCCGATATTTTCACGAAGCCTCTTGGGAAGATCAAATTTTAACTGTTTAGAGAGATGTTAGGTGTGGATGTAAATCCTTTCTCCATTAAAGGGGAGACTTAGAATAATGGAGAATTAGTTGTGGTTTAGCTGCTGTTACAGGTGAATCCTCTCGCGGAAAAGTGGATTCCCTCTTGGTATCTAGAGCCCTAAAACCAAGACAGAAAGGGTGCTATCATTGGTCACTGACATCCTTTTAGATCTAATTAATCTAATGAATGAAGAGGAAGAAGAAAAGTGTACCTTTTTAAATGGAGTTTGTCCTCGTAAAGTCCAAGTTGAGCTTCAATCCCAAGCTCCTCGATAGGTCCTGTAGAACAAAAAAAGATACAACAAGCTTCCTATTCTACTGATAAATACAGATCTATCTACTAGAGACAAGTTCATGTGGAACAAACATAAACTTGAAAGAAACAGGCCAAGCATGTATGCATATTAATGAGAACAAATGAAGAATACTTGCAATCCTCTGATGAAGGTGCAATAGCTTCTTCCAGCTCTCCTTGTCCAACTCCTTTTCTCATGTAATCTACATTGATTATACTTCAATGGCATGCCACTTATGAGATCATAAGTTTGGTGTAATTCTCAATCTCCATATATTGTATGTTGCCTATGAGATCATAGGTTTCATACCTCCAATATTTTCATGTACCATGTACCTTTCACCATAAAAAGGCCTCCTTATATAATCTTGGAGAGACCCAAACACTTGAGAGATATTTGGGATAATTTGAGGATTCCTCTCCTTCAATTGTGGATCTTCCCTAAGATCATGCCTTGAACTCATATTCGAATCCAACCACCTTCAGATATTGAGGGGATTCTTCCCTGATTTCCTCCAACAAACCAAATTTCGCCCAAAAAAGGCCAGCGCTCCCTCAAAAGGGACACAGAGCACTGGAACGCTCCCCTGAAAGAGAGTATAGAGTGCTAGCACTCCCCAAAGAGCATAGGGGAGCGCTCCCTTCCAAAAATTGACTTTTGAGAGTCTTTTTCAGTGGCAAAAGTCTTGTACTCCTTGTCAATTGATTTATCTTCTTCAAGACTAGTCTTTGAGGTGTCTTAAGTGTCCTTATGATGTCGTTAGAGGAACGACATAGGCAAGATGGCAGTATGATATTTGCAACACTTGTGGTCAAGATGCGACACTTGCGGACAAGATGTGACACTTACAACACCTGTAATGACGACACTTGCGACACTATTGAAGTGAGTAATTTTGATGTGTAATAGTTGCAATCGTTTCCAACCATCTTAAACCGATTCAAACAGATCGCCATTATATATGTATTTGTATATTCTCATTGATTAATTTGAACAAGATTGGCTTTGCTTCCCCATCTCCAAGTGTTGGGAGTCGATTCTCATTTCTCATTTGTTAAGTGGAAGGTCAACGCCTCACTCATTGTCATCCTTCAAGTGGAATGAATGGCCTTCTACGTTACTTATACGTTATAGGAATAGTATTGTTTAAGAGATAAATTATCACCCAATTTGTACAATAAAAAAACATTTAGGACTATATTTGATAGAAATAGAGGTAGTGAGAATTATGTATAAATACAAAATGATAGTTATGAATAATCGTAAATTAAAATTAGTTTAATGTTTCAAAACTTATTTAGTACTCTATATTAAATAGAATTAAAGATATTGAAAATCATGTATAAATAGAAAATAATAGTTATGAATAATGATAAGTAAAAATTAGTTTAGTTGAGTTAAAATGGGAAAAAACATACACTTAACGGTGTAAAGGATAAAATATAAAAGAAAATGGAAAAAGCTTATATAATAATATTATATTAAAAAATTTAGAAAAAAACAAAACAAAAACTTCAAATGATGAGAGAATATTAAAGTGTGAAACCAATTGAATTTAAACTTCAAAACATGTGAAAAATAAGAAATATAACAACTAACAACAAGTTCATATAATTTTACATGTGATATGGTACAACCTAAGGGGTCGTGGGAAGGAAAGAAACTCATTGCAACATGATATTGACAAATCAATGGGGATCAAATTTGCATGTTAATGAGTCAAAATAAACATTTTAGGAGGATCTAGTGAGAGGCACAACAATATTTGAGACTAGAGTGGATGAGGTAGCTAACCCTTTATACAACTTTGGATGAGTACATCCAATGCATAATTTGGTTCATTACTTTACACTAATTGTAACATCATATTTTCCCTCATAACTGTACTTATTCTAAGACTTCATGTATTGTAATCATGAAGAATGTAATTATGCTTATAATTAATAAAAATACCAAAAAACTGAATTGGAAGGAAGCCTTGAGTACTCGTCATGATACCACAAGTGAGACTGGTGAGGTTGAACTTACAATTTTCAATGAGAAAAATAGGAAACTTGCTCAACAATCCATCCTACACCTACAAGAATTGAATATACAACACCTGCCAACGTACTTGGATTGCAAGGAACCATGTGATCAATTATGGAGATCAATATTGGGTGGTTGAGAAATTATGACTACTGGTTGATTTGGTACTTGGAGGAATAAAGGGTCAGTTTAGACCCTAGAAAAAAGGATGTGTTGGATTTCCCATTCGAATTTGGGAGCCTAACAGAAGGGTTGCATCTGAAAAAGGGCAACGGGGATCCCGAGGATAGGTGGAAGAAGATGGAAAAGGTGGAAAAACACCACACAATTTGCAGCAGAGAGAAGACAAGGAAAAATAGAGAGAGCAAGAGAACGCATAGAGGATGATTACAATATTCTAAGAAGTGGAAGGAAACCAGTGCGTAGACACTAAGAGGAATGATTTTCATAGTTGATTAATTATCAACAAAGTGAGGTGCAGACTCACAAACATATGCTGTAGTGAGTGGATAGAATCATGCTCACAACTCTAAGAAAAAGATAAGTTGGGAATTTTTCTCTAACAAAAATAGGAAACTTACCCAAGAAATACATGGTTACCCTAGAGTAGAGAAAACCCATATCCATATTGGACCAATAGAGGGTCACGACTTGGTACTTACTGGAAAGAAACTGACATTGTAAGGGGAGGTTGTTGAGGAATTGTGCAATAGAGAAGGGGCTCCCTTGTGTAAAGAAAATCTAGTTGGGGAGCTACCTGATAAACTAGTGGAGGTCTTAAGCTTAGTAGGAAGAGGGAAACTTCTCTTGTTTCCAGTGGAGTGAAGGAGAGTAACCTTCCTAAACCATTTTCTCAATTTGCCAGTCAAATAAATTAGTCTCCTAGTGGTATCATGGCCTGACACGAGGGTGGAATTGTATAGAAAGGAATAATGCAACATAGCTTATGGTTGGGAGGAAAGGCATTTTCCCTCAATCAATTGGCTGGTTAATGTAATATACCAGATATAAAAAGTATGTAGAACAGAAATAAAATGCTAGAAATGGCAGAATAACAACAATATAACCAGAATAATCACCACAATAGCACTGAAATGATATAAGAACAACAACAAAAATAACACTTTGATTCTGAAAGAAATGTTCACAGGCCTCTTCGAGGGGGAAACCTCCATTTGAGTAGCGCTCTATTACAATATTATCCAAGCTAGGGTTCTCATACCCTCAACTTCTATTTATACTAAATATATCTATTAAAAGAAGCATCTAGAGGAAGATCCTTCTAGAAGCAGAAGCTTCTATTAGGTCTTCTTACATCTGCCTTATTCTATTTTATGGAAAGGCCTTATTAATATTGACCTTTATTACATCCGAATATATTGTTCTACCTATGTGCGGGTTAGGACCCTAACATGTCTGCCCCCTTAAAAACAACCTTGTCTTCAAGGCTTGAGATGAGGAAATTGTTGCAGAATGGTAGTTGGTTCCCAAGTGGCATCTGTTGGAGTTGTATCTTTCCACTGGACTAGCACTTCCTTGATGGTTCTCTGACGTAGGCGACACTCACGCTGGCCCAAAACTGCTTCTGGCTATAGCCAAATGGATCCTTATTTAGCTAACTCAGGAAGGTTGGTTTGAATTTGGCACTTAGCTCCAATCACCTTCTTTAAGCATGAAAAATGAAAAACAGGATGTAACTTTGAATGGCTAGGCAAAGCTAACTGATAGGCTACTTGTCCCACACACTTGATAATGGTATAAGGACCATAAAATTTGGGTGCTAGCTTCTGACAATGCTTGGCCTTGAGGGAAGTTTTCTTGTAAGGTTGCAGTCGAAGAAACACCTGATCTCCTTCTGCAAATTGATGTTCAGAGCAACCTTGATCTTCTTGTTGCTTCATGCAATTTTGTGCCATGAACAAATTCTCTTTAAGGGTACGAAGAATAGCCTCTCGAGCTGTGAGTGTTTGGTTAACCGACTGGAATTTTCGAGGCACCCGGTAAGTATGAGAGAACCAAAGGTGGCTTTTGTCCATATACCACTTCAAAAGGAGTCATGCGTGTAGATGTATGGTATGAAG
>SNQJ01S0059982.1:27601-42596 GCA_010110895.2 Picea sitchensis | reverse complement strand
ATGAGGGATGGTCGTATGGACCAAAGATCCTAGTCAAGAGGGCTAGTGCATAGAAAGGAGCTCATCGGTGATCGGGGAATCGAGAGAGCAGGAACTCTCGACAGCAAGAACCCCGAAACCCCGATAGTGAGTCGGGGATAACCACGGTTAAGTGCAGAAGGCTGTGGGGAGGACTTAAAGGACCTGTGGATCGGGTGTTTGATGCCGGATTGCTATGAGGGGACCCCTATGGAGGACATGGATGAGGGTGAGATGAGAGGCGTTGAGGTGGAAGCACTAGGTGGCGAAGAAATGGAGGCTGGGATACCATATGGTGAGGCCATTCCCAATCCCAAGGAAGCAGTTATTGTGGTAGTTGATGGTGGTTGAACATTGTTCTCTTCCATAAATAGAAGGCCAGGAGAGGACCAAGCGTAGAGACAGACTGACAGCCCATCCTGATAGAGATTGCATCTGACAAACGACTTCATGGGCAGTCTGCCCATCGTCTTCGTACACCGCTTGATAGAGAATATCCTCAACGTTAAGCATTGAATTCATGATATGATTGCGCCTTCAGCGTCGGAGTCATCTCCAAGTATATGTAGGCATTTTTTCCATTTTGTAAAGGATCGATTGTAGAGCAGAGCTCCCTACTGTAAAGTTTAACAGACATTCTAGTTTGTTGGATATGCATCTGTATATGAGATATCTTGTTTTATGACAGACAGTTTTTCTCCCTCCATCTAATTTTCGTCTCATGCTAAGAGAGTTCGTGATTGACTGAGTCATGTGAATTATTGCAGTTCTGTTGTGATAAATGATTTATCATTGCATTATTGTATTCTCTGGTTTTCTGTATTTAAATGCAAGAAGACCTTGCGTTTGGATGCCTTCTTCTATAGTCTGTTAGGAACATGTCGTTTATAACAAACCTTCTCACTCTTCCCATATAAATCCTACGCCTGTTCACCCTTTACTACAACTCATTGTTTGAAGTTTATAAAGACCTCACTCACCTATGCATGCCTGGCCTAGTTTGGAGTTGGAATGATATCGTTTTGAGTTGGCTTCCATTCTGTCACCCCATCTATAAAAAAACCGTGACATAAAACTGATGGGCGTCGGGCTCTGCTCCTAATAGCAATCCAGGAGTGACTTTCATCGCCAACAGAATTGTTGTGGTCGCAAATATAGAAGTGGGGTCCACATCGATGATCTATCTTTTACCAGTATTTTTAGAATATGATTCTGAGCAAGGTTCATCTTCTTGTCGATGAGATGTCCATAAAATCCATTTCAGTTTAGATGTATCAGTGTAGAGCCCCACGATATTTCAGAACCAAATGTTGTTCGGAGTCTTTGATACCCATCTTGGTGCTCAAGGTATGGAATGTATTGGTGAACTCCAGAACTTATTGGCCCCTCTCTTGCCGTAGTGTGGTCCATCTCATGTACCGGTCCTCATAGTCTCCAATAGGGTAATATTGTTCCTTTACCACATCCACAAACAAAACCCAAGTGGGCTCGGCCCCATATATTCTAGACTCCTCTGTGGAACCTTGCTCCCAGCAAGTTTCCCACCAATGTTTGACATGGGGGAGAGATTTAAGGAGTGCGAAGGTGAAATTTTCTATGTCAAAAGAATTATGAACAGAGAAATAACCTTCTAATAGATTTAACCATTTGTCTAGGGCATTCGCATATATCTAACCTTCAAATATGTGTTGATTCCTATCGGCAGGTGTTGAAGGATGTGGGAAAAATTCTCCATCATTCTGTCCCTTTGTCGCGTGAGAGCTTGCTCAAGAAACAGATTTATAGGATCGTATGCTCCATCATTTTTATTTTCTTCCACCATGGAGGGTTTCTTGGGCATGCGAGAGAGATTGTCTTCAAGAGATACAAGCTCGAGAACCAACTTGCTATACTCGAACCTTGTCGGGGACATGCACTGAAAACCTATCAAGAGCAGCCTGCTCTGATACCACTGATCCAGATTATTTTCAGCACGAAATGAGAGAGGATATATAATAAATAAATGTAGAGTGATATCGCAGATATTCAATAATATAACAGAAATGTATTAGAGATGAAACCATAAACACAGATATACAGTAATACATGATTTCTATTAATGAAACAAATGTACAGAGACTGTAAAAATACAGAGTGAAAGACTCGCTAGAATGGTGGCAGTGTATCTCTGAGAAGAGATGTGATGGTTACTCGCATTCACAAGAAGATGATTACAATGAGGCTATGAAGGCATTTTTACAATAAACATGAATGCCAAAAACCCTAGACATCCAAAAACCTAACCCTAGGATATGAAGCGCCAAAAGTCATGTGGGCCCCATTTGAGTAAGTTAGTACATCAACTTCCCAAGGTCGTAACATTTGCATACGATCTCTGTTTTAGGCGTATGATAGCCCGTTGGAAAGGTATTGTCAAGGATATTCATTTTGGGGCCTCAATCATGCCATCAGATATAATTGGGAAGATCAATCCTGAAAAACCTTCATTTAGGCCCTCAAAATGGCCCGAGAAGTTAAAATTCCTAAAAATAGTTGGAAGAAAACTATTTTGAGCTAGTTGGAAAAGCTGGGTGGCCACCGATATCCACCCAGATCAATCCTCCTTTCATAGGAAGCAATGTTGTCCATTGCGTTGAGTCCCCAGGGGAGAGGAAAAAACATTTGCTGAATCTGAATCTTGGTGAGCTGCTTTCCTTGTTGGAGACATCGCCCTTCTCGGTTTGTAGAAGGCTATCATGAGCATGTGGTTGGAAGGGTTGGACCTTTTTAACCAGTCTAGATACATGATATTTTTTTGTGTAGAAGTAATCTTTACACTTTGCTACAATATTTTTGACCTGCTTCTGTTGGATAGAAAATGCTTGGGTGGAGGTTATAGTGGTTGCAGTATCCTTTTGTTCACCTTTTCAATAGATTGTGAAGAAGCTAAATTTTGTAGTATGAGATACTACCTTGTGATACTTTTTAGGTGGAATAGTAGTCAAAACTACCTCTGGTATTCTGTAGATATGACCCCCTAGAGAAACAATGAAACTGCGGCATTGAGATTCATAAACAACATCACGCTTCCACATATATGATTGTCCCAAGAGAACATCATAGAAATCTAGTGGGGAAACATCACATAATACCTTATCCTTGAAGGTTTGAATGTTGTATGACAATCGACACTATTGGCTGACACGAACATCTCATCCTTGGCGAAGCCACCCGATGTTGTATGCATACAGGTGTGGTGTTGTCGACAATCCCAACTATTTGACGACCTTTGCTGAGATAAGGTTCTTCTGTCTTCTACTATCAACAATAAAATGCAGCAGGGTCCCCTTCACCCACATCTGTGAATGAAAATGATGCTCACCCTCTTCAGGATCTGTTGGTTCTTCTGGTTGAATTGTTGCAGTCATGACAATAGCAGTGGGGTCTATGTCGATGATTTGTCTTTTACCAGTATTTTCATAATTAGATTCAGAATCAGAGTTCGACTCCTTGTCTTTGATCTCGGCCACCAATGACTGTTTTGAGCTACATTCATCGGTGTTGTGCCAGGGGATTTTTTGGAAATCGCACCATTTTCCAGTGTCCTTCTTTGTCTTCCCATGACCCTTATTTTCCTGTGGCTTGGACTGCTTTTCGGGAGACTGTTTCTTAGCGTCGTCTTTCTCATACTTTGGTTGTTGCAGATTTGCAAATCCAAAATCCTGTTTGTTTTGGTGCTTAAACTTCTTATCGATTTTAACAACATATCGATAAGCAGAATTGAGTGATGAGATGTCCAAAAAATCCATTTCAGTTTGGATGTATCTATGTAGAGCCCCACGGTATTTCATAACCAAATGTCATTCGGAGTCTTTGATACCCACCTTGGTGTGCAAGGTATGGAAGGTATTGGTGAACTCCAGAACTGCTTGGCCCCTCTCTTTCCACAGTGTGGTCCATCTCATGTACTGGTCCTCATAGTCGCCAACAGGGTAATACTGTTCCTTTACTGCATCCACAAAAAAATCCCAAGTGGCCTTGACCCCATATATTCCAGACTCCTCTGTGTAACTTTGCTCCCAGGAAGTTTCCTACCAATGTTTGACATGGGGGAGATATTTAAGGAGTGTGAAGGTGATATTTTCTCTGTCAGAAAAATTATGAATAGAGAAATAACCTTCTAACAGATTTAACCATTTGTCTAGGGAATCTGCATCTATGTGACCTTCAAATAAGGGAATATCAAAATTAAAATGTACCTTGAAAGGAGAGGTGTTTCCAAAGTGGTTGTTTGATGAAGATGCGTTGATTCCTATCGACATGCGTTGAAGGATGTGGGAAAAATTCTCCATCATTTCGTCCCTCTATCGTGTGAGACGTTGCTCAAGCAACATATTTATAGGATCGTCTGCTCCGTCATTTTTCTTTTCTTCCACCGTGGAGGGTTTCTTGGGAATGCGAGAGAGATTTTATTCAAGAGAGATAAGCTCGATGCCCAACTTTCTATACTCGGACCTCATCGAGGACATGCACTGAAAAACGATCAAGAGCAGCCTGCTCTGATACCACTGATCCAGATTATTTTTGGCACGAAATGAGAGCGGAGATATAATAAGGAAATCCAAAAAGATATCGCAAATATTCAATAACACAACATAAATGTATTAGATATGCAACCATAAACACAGATATACAATAATACACAATTTCTATTAATGGAAGAAATGTACAGAGACTGTAAAAATATAGAGTGAAAGACTCGCTAGAATGGTGGCAGATTATCTCTGAGAAGAGATGTGATCGCTACTCGCATTCAAAAGAATATGATTATAATGAGGCTTTGAAGGCCTTTTTACAATAAAAATGAATTCCAAAAACTCTAGACATCCAAAAACCTAACCCTAGGAGATGAAGCGCCAAAAGTCATGTGGGCCCCGTTTGGGTAAGTTAGTACATCAACTTCTTGGGGTCATAACTTTTGCATACGATCTCCGTTTTAGGCGTATGATAAGCCATTGGAAAGGTATAGTCGAGGGCATTCATTTTGGGGCCTCGATCATGCCTTCGGATATTATTTAAAAGCTCAATCCTGAAAAATCATCATTTAGACCCTCAAAATGGTCTCGGAAGTTAAAACTCCTAAAAATAGTAAATTGCCAAAATTGCCAGAAAACTGTTTTGAGATAGTTGGAAAAGGTGGGTGGCCACCGATATCCACTTGGATCAATCCTCCCTCATTAGGAAGTAATGTTCTCCATTGCGTTGAGTGCCCGGGGGAGAGGAAAAAACGTTTGCTGAATCTGAATCTTGGTGAGCTGCTTGCCTTGCTGGAGACATCGCATTGTTCGGTTTGTGGAAGGCTATCACGAGCATGTGGTTGGAAGGGTTGGACCTTTTTAACTAGTTTGGATACATGAGATTCTTTTTTGCATAAGTAATCTTTACACTTTTCTACAATATTTTCGACCTTCTTCTATTGGATAGAAGGTGCTTGGGCCGAGGCTGGAGTGGTTGCAGTATCCTTTTGTTCACCTTTTGAACATATTGTGAAGAAGCTAAATTTTTTAGTATGAGATACTACCTTGCGACACTTTTTAGGTGGAAAAATAGTCGGAACTACCTCTCATATTCTGTAGACATAACCCCCCAAAGAAATAATGGCACTGCGGGGTCGAGACTCATAAACAACATGGTTCTTCCACATATATGGTTGGCCCAAGAGAACATCACAAACATATAGTGGGGAAACACCACATAATACCTCGTCCTTGAAGGGTTGAATTTCATATGACAATCGACACTATTGGCTGACACAAAGATCTCGTCCTTAGCGAAGCCACTCGATGTTGTATGGCTGCAAGTATGGTGTTGTTGACAATCCCAACTATTTGATGACCTCTACTGAGATGAGGTTCTTTTGGCTTCCACTATCAACAATAAAATGTAGCAGGGTCCCCTTCACCCACATTTGTCAATGAAAAATGCGCTCACCCTCTTCAGGATCTCTTGGTTCTTCTAGTTGAATTTTTGTGGTCACGACAATAGCAGTGGGGTCTACGTCGATGGTCTATCTTTTACCAGTATTTTCATAATCAGATTCTGAATCAGGGTTCGTCTCCTTGTCTTTGATCTTGGTCACCAATGACTATTTTCAGCGACATTCATCGGTGTTGTGCCAGGGGATTTTGTGGAAATCGCACCATTTTCCAGTGTCCTTCTTTGTCTTCCCATGACCCTTCTTTTCCTGTGGATTGGAATGGTTTTCGGAAGAATATTTGTTAGGGTCATCTTTCTCATACTTTGGTTGTTGCAGATTTTCAGATCTGAACTACCGTTTGTTTTGGTGCCTAAAATTCTACTCAATTTTAACAACGTATAGATAAGCAGAACTGAGTGATGAGATGTCGAGAAAATCCATTTCAGTTTGGATGTATATGTGTAGAGCCCCACAGTATTTCAAAACCAAATGTAATTCGGAGTATTTGATACCTGTCTTGGTGCACAAGGTATGGAAGGTATTGGTGAACTCTGAAACTGCTTGGCCCCTCTCTTGCCGCAATGTGGTCCATCTCATGTACTAGTCCTCATAGTTTCCAACAGGGTAATATTGTTCCTTTACCGCATCCACAAAAAAATATGAAGTGGGCTTGTCCCCATATATTCCAGACTCCTTTATGGAAATTTTCTCCCAGCAAGCTTCCCACCAATGTTTGACATGGGGAAGAGATTTAAGGAGTGCGAAGGTGATATTTTATCTCTCGGAAGAATTATGAACAGAGGAATAACCTTCTAACAGATTTAACCATTTGTTTAGGGCATTCGCATCTATCTGACCTTCAAATACAGGAATATCAAAATTAATCTGTACCTTGAAAGGAGAGGTTCTTCCAAAGTGGTTGTTTTGTGAAGATGTGTCTGTTTCTATCGGCAGGCAATGAAGGATGTGAGAAAAGTTATCCATCATTTCATCCCTCTGTCGCGTGAGAGCTTGCTCAAGCAACAGATTTATAGGATCGTCTGCTCCATCATTTTTCTCTTATTCTGCCACGGAGGGTTTCTTGGGCGTGTGAGAGAGATTGTATTCAAGAGAGACAAGATCGAGACCCAACTTACTAAACTCGGACCTCATCGCGGACATAGACTTAAAAACAATCAAGAGTAACTTGCTCTAATACCACTGATCCGGATTGTTTTCGGCACGAAATGAGAGCAGAGATATAATAAAGAAATGTAGAGAGATATCGAAGATATTCAATAATATAACTTAAATGTATCAGATATGAAAATATAAACATAGATATATAGTAATACATAATTTCTATTAATGGAAGAAATGTATAGAGACTGTAAAAATACAGAGTGAAAGACTCGCTAGAATGGTGGCAGCGTATCTCTGAGAAGAGATATGAAGGCTACTCACATTCGCAAGAAGATGATTACAATGAGGCTCTGAAAGAATTTTTACAATAAACAGGAATGCCAAAAACCCTAGACATCCAAAAACCTAACCCTAGGAGATGAAGCACCAAAAGTCATGTGCGCCCCGTTTGGGTAAGTTAGTACATCAACTTCCCGGGGTCGTAACTTTTGCATACGATCTTCATTTTAGGCGTATGATAGCCCATTGGAAAGGTATCATCGAGGAGATTCATTTTTTGTCTTCAATGATTCCTTCATTTATATTTCATAATATATATCCCGAAAAACCTTCATTTAGGCCCTCAAAATGGCCTCGGAAGTTAAAACTGCTAAAATTAGTAAATTGCCAAAATTGTCAGAAAACTGTTTTGAGCCAATCGGAAAAGGTGGGTGGCCATCTATATCCACCTAGATCAATCCTCCCTCATTAGGAAGAAATGGTATCCATTGCATTGAGTGCCCCAGGGAGAGGAAAAAGCGTTTGTTGAATCTGAATCTTGGTGAGCTACTTGCCTTGTTGGAGACGTCGCGCTGCTTGCTTTGTGGAAGGCTATCACGAGCATGTGGCTAGAAGGGTTGGACCTTTTTAACCAGTCTGGATACATGAGATTATTTTGTGCAGAAGTAATATTTACTCTTTTCTACAATCTTGTCGACCTTCTTCTGTTGGATAGAAGGTGCTTGGGTCGAGGCTGTAGTGGTTGCAGTATCCTTTTGTTCACCTTTTGAACGGATTGTGAAGAAGCTGAATTTTGTAGTATGAGATACTACCTTGTGACACAATTTAGGTGGAACAGTAGTGAGAACTACCTCCGGTATTCTATAGAGATGACCCCCCAAAGAAACAATGACACTGCAGGGTCAAGACTCATAAACAGCATGGCACTTCCACATATATGGTTGGCCCAAGAGAACATCAAAGATATCTAGTAGGGAAACATGACATAATAACTCATCCTTGAAGGGTTGAATGTCGTATGACAATCGAAACTATTGGCTGACACGAAGATCTCTTCCTTGGAGAAGCCACCCAATGTTGTATGGTTGTAGGTGTGGTGTTGTCAACAATCCCAACTATATTGACTACCTCTGCTAAGATGAGGTTCTTCAGGCTTCCTCTATCAATACTAAAATTCAGTGGGGTCCCATTCACCCACATATGTGAATGAAAATGGTGCTCACCCTCTTCAGTATGAGTTGGTTCTTTTGGTTGAATTGTTGCAGTCACGACAATAGTAGTGGGGTCTACGTCGATGATCTATCTTTTACCAGTATTTTAAGAATTAGATTCTGAATCAGGGTTCGACTCCTTGTATTTGATCTCGGCCACCAATGACTATTTTGACAGACATTCATCGGTGTTGTTCCAGGGGCTTTTGTGGAAATCACACCATTTTCTAGTGTCCTTCTTTGTCTTCATGTGACCCTTCTTTTCCTGTGTCTTGGACTGGTATTTGGGAGACTATTTGTTAGGGTCGTCTTTCTCATACTTTGGTTGTTGTAGATTTGCATATCCGAACTCCTATTTGTTTTGGTGCTTAAACTTCTCCTTGATTTTAACAACGTATCGATAAGCAGAACCGAGAGATGATATGTCCAAAAATCCATTTCAGTTTGGATGTATATGTGTAGAGCCCCACGATATTTCAGAAACTAATGTCATTCAGAGTCTTTGATACCCATCTTGGTGCGCAAGTTATGGAAGGTATTGATGAACTACAGAACTTCTTGGCCCCTCTCTTGCCGCAGTGTGGTCCATCTCATGTACTGGTCATCATAGTTGCCAACAGGGTAATATTGTTCATTTACTGCATCCACAAAAAAATCCCAAGTGGGTTTGGACCCATATATTCCAGACTCCTCTATGGAACTTTTCTTTGAAAACATTTCCCACCAATGTTTGACATGGGGGAGAGCTTTAAGGATTGTGAAGGTGATCTTTTCTCTATCAGAAAAATTATGAACAGAGAAATAACCTTCTAACAGATTTAACCATTTGTCTAGGGCATCCTCATCTATCTGACCTTCAAATATAGGAATATCAAAATTAACATGTACCTTGAAAGGAGAGGTTCTTCCAAAGTGGTTGTTTGATGAATATGCACTTTTTTCTATCGGCAGGCATTGAAGGAAAATTCTCCATCATTTCTTCCCTTTGTCATGTGAGAGCTTGCTCAAGCAACAGATTTATAGGATCGTATGCTCTGTCGTTTTTATTTTATTCCACCATGGAGGGTTTCCTGGACATGTGAGAGAAATTGTCTTCAAGAGAGACAATATAGAGACCCAACTTGCTATACTTGGACCTCGTCGGGGACATGCACTGAAAAACAATCAAGAGGAGCCTTCTCTGATACCACTGATCCGGATTATTTTCGACACAAAATGAGAGGGGAGATATAATAAATAAATGAAAAGAGATATCACGGATATTCAATAATATAACATAAATGTATCATAGATGCAACCATAAACATATATATACAGTAATACATGATTTATATTAATGAAAGAAATGTACAGAGACTTTAAAAATACAGAGTGAAAGACTTGCTAGAATGGTGGCAGCTTATCTCTGAGAAGAGATGTGACGGCTACTCGCATTCGCAAGAAGATGATTACAATGAGGCTCTGAAGGCCTTTTTACAATAAACAAGACTGCCAAAAACCCTAGACATCCAAAATCCTAAGCCTAGGAGATGAAGCACCAAAAATAATGTGGGCCCCGTTTGGGTAAGTTAGTACATCAACTTCCCGGGGTCGTAACTTTTGCATACGATGTCTGTTTTAGATGTATGATAGCCCATTTGAAAGGTATATTTGAGGAGATTAATTTTGGGGCCTTATTCATGCATTTGACTAAAATTGAGAATCTTGATCCTGAAAAACCTTCATTTAGGCCCTCAAAATGGCCCCGAAAGTTAAAACTGCTAAAAATAGTAAATTGTCAAAATTGACATAAAACTGTTTTGATCCAGTTGGAAAAGGTGGGTGGCCACTGATATCCACCTGGATCAATCCTCCCTCCTTAAGAATCAATGGTTTCCATTGCGTTGAGTGCCCGGGGGAGAGGAAAATGAATTTGTTGAATCTGAATCTAGGTGAGTTGTTTACCTTGCTGGAGATGCCACGTTGGTCGGTTTGTGGAAGACTATCACGAGCATGTGGCTGGAAGGCCTAGACCTTTTCAACCAGTCTAGATACATGAGATTATTTTGTGAAGAAGTAATCTTTACACTTTGCTACAATCTTGTCGATCTGCTTCTGTTGGATGAAGGTGCTTGGGTCGAGGCTATAGTGGTTGCAGTGTCCTTTTGTTCACCTTTTGAACAGATTGTGAAGAAGCTTAATTTTGTAGTATGAGATACTACCTTGTGACACTTTTTAGGTCGAACAATAGTCAGAACCACCTCTGGTATTCTGTAGAGATGACCCCCAAAAGAAACAATGACATTGTGGGGTTGACACTCATAAATAGCATGGCGCTTCCACATATATGGTTGGCCCAAGAGAACATCATAGACATCTAGTGGGGAAGCATCACATAATACCTCATCCTTGAAGGGTTGAATTTCATATGAAAATCAACACTGTTGGCTGACACGAAGATCTCGTCCTTGGCGAAGCCACCCGATGTTGTATGGTTGTGGGTGTGGTGTTGTTGACAATCCCAACTATTTGACGACCTCTGCTGAGAAGAGATTCTTCTCGCTTCCTCTATCAACCATAAAATGAAGCGGGGTCTCCTTCACCCACATCTGTGAATGAAAAAGGCGCTCACCCTCTTCAGGATCTGTTGGTTGTTCTGGTTGAATTGTTGCGGTTGCGACAATAGTAGTGGGGTCTACATCGATGATCTGTCTTTTACTATTATTTTTAGAATCAGATTCTGAATCAGGGTTTGGCTCCTTGTCTTTGATCTCCACCACCAATGACTGTTTTGAGCGACATTCATCGGTGTTGTGCCGAGGGATTTTGTGGAAGTCGCACCATTTTCGTGTGTCGTTCTTTGTCTTCCTGTGACCCTTATTTTCCTGTGTCTTGGACTGGTTTTCGAGAGACTATTTGTTAGGGCCATCTTTTTCATACCTTGGTTGTTGTGGATTTGCAGATCCGAACTCCCATTTGTTTGGGTGCTTAAACTTCTTCTCAATTTTAACAGCGTATCGATAAGAAGAAATGAGTGATGAGATGTCTAGAAAATCCATTTCAGTTTGAATGTATCTTTGTAGAGCCCCACGGTATTTCAGAACCAAATGTCGTTTGAAGTCTTTGATACCTAGCTTGGTGCGCAAGGTATGGAAGGTATTAGTGAAATCTGGAACTACTTGGCCCCTCTCTTGCCGCAGTGTGGTCCATCTCATGTATTGATCCTCATAGTTTCCAACAGGGAAATATTGTTCCTTTACCGCATCCACAAAAAAATCCCAAGTGGGCTCGACCCCATATATTCCAGACTCCTCTGTGAAAATTTTCTCCCACCAATGTTTTACATGGGGGAGAACTTTAAGGAGTACGAAGGTGATCTTTTCTCTGTAGGAAAAATTATGAATAGAGAAATAACCTTCTAACATATTTAACCATTTGTCTAGGGCCTCCGCATCTATCTGACCTTCAAATACGAGAATATAAAAATTAACCTGTACCTTGAAAGGAGAGGTGCTTCCAAAGTGGTTGTTTGAAGAAGATGTGCTTGTTTCTATCGGCAGACGTTGAAGGATGTGGGAACAATTCTCCATCATTTCATCCCTTTGTCGTGTGAGAGCTTGCTCAAGCAACATATTTATAGGATTGTCTGCTCCGTCGTTTTTATTTTCTTCTGCCATGGAGGGTTTCTTGGGTGTGCGAGAGTGATTGTCTTCAAGAGAGACAAGCTCGAGACCCAAATTTCTATACTCGAACCTCATCGAGGACTTGCACTGAAAAATGATCAAGAGCAACCTACTCTGATACCACTGATCCAGATTATTTTTGGCACAAAATGAAAGAAGAGATATAATAAAGAAATGCAGAGAGATATTGCAGATATTCAATAATATAACATAAACGTATCAAAGATGAAACCATAAACATAGATATACAATAATACATGATTTCTATTAATGAAAGAAATATACAGAGACTATAAAAATACAGAGTGAAAGACTCGCTAGAATGGTGGCAGCTTATCTCGGAGAAGAAATGTGACGGCTACTCGCATTCGTAAGAAGATGATTACAATGAGGCTCTGAAGGCCTTTTTACAATAAACAGGAATTCCAAAAACCCTAAACATCCAAAAACCTAACCCTAGGATATGAAGCGCCAAAATTCATGTGGGCCCCATTTGGGTAAGTTAGTACATCAACTTCCCAGGGTCGTAACTTTTGCATATGATCTCCGTTTTAGGCGTATGATAGCCCGTTGGAAAGGTATCATTGAGGATATTAATTTTTGTGCCTCAATCATTCCTTCAACCATCATTGAGAATATCTATCCCAAAAAACCTTCATTTAGTCTGTCGAAATGGCCCCGGAAGTTAAAACTGCTAAAAATAAAAATTGCCAAAATTGCCAGAAAACTGTTTTTAGCCAGTTGGAAAAAGTGTGTTTCCACCGATATCCATCTGTATCAATATGTTACCTTTCTCAAAGAGTATAGACAAATTTGTTCCAATGCAAAGTAATTAGATCCTACTATGAAAATACCCGCATGAAATAAGATTTGTAACGACCAAAAATATTAATTCAATGAACCAATATTATTGAGTGAAGGGAGTCTTGCAATATTTTATAGGAATAATTGTACAATAAATATTAGAAACTAGTGGAAATAATGGTTTTACATTAGGTGTTCATTCTAAGAAAAAATTAAGCAAAAGATTTGCATATGCATAAAATTCCCACATAATATTCCCAAGTAAGCATTTAAGATTCCCATATGTAAGTTATATTGCACAAAATGCAGCATTTATATATTAAGCATAAAATTATACATAAACATCCATATATTACAAAATTGCATATCATTTCCATAATATCTATTGACAACTTGTACCCTAAGTACAAAATGGCTAACTAGTTCCAAGATTACAAAAGCACGACAACTTGTGCCTAGAGTACAAACGTACAATGAATAAAATCTCAATGATCCCTATCTCCCCAACCACTTGATCTAGAATGGATCATTATATTATTTTTCATTTATCTGGATGCTTTATGGGTGAAAAAATTGGAGGAATCAACTTGCAGAGCCATTTTAGCAGTTGGTCCAAATTCAGAAATTCGGATCCAAAAAACCATCTAAAATATTTTGGAGCCATTTTGAGGAAGAAAAAGACACCTTTATGGTCCTAAACTTACTATGAATCCACATCCTATATTCTACACATTGATAACTTTCCAACAGTTTAAGAATCTCCTCAATCGGAGTTTGTATGTGAAAGTTGTTCCTCCTACAAGTTGACCTACCGTATTGATCACCATGGTGTCAGTGGATGCCATGTCATCCCCCTTTAGTTAAACGCATGGGGATAGCCACATAGTGAATTTTCTAGAATATTCTTGAAGCTACAAAAGTGATCATTAATTGAGGGTTGAGGAAGCCAAAACCCTAACCATAGACAGTTATCGGGTTATGTTAAATACAAAGCCACTATGAGGAGAAGGGGTTCCAATCTATGTTATTTTATTTGTTTCATAGTGGAGACAAAAAACTTGGAGTGGGAAAATTAGAGAGCATAATAGAGGAGGTTAATTTTGTGTAGCAGCCTAACAAGCCATAGGTCTCAAGTAACTCCATAGAGAGTGCCTTCTCCTTTGTACTTGCATTATTTCCCTATCAGAGAAAAGAGAGCAGAGCAGTCTCACCTTCTAGCTAGGTTTTCTCCCATAAGGGTTTCCCAGAGAAAGTATTTGAGTAATTTTTTTGGATGGGGTGTGATTGTATTTTATTGTTCTCTATTTTCCACATTTTATCTATTTCATGCATAAGCATAAAATCAGTAACAATTTTTTTGGAATCTAAAGGAATTTAACCTTCATAGTGTAGATTTAAGTTTTATTTATCAGATCTGTTGTGACAAATTGTTCCAGTATACTATCCATGGTACTTTACAGATCGTGACTAATAAATTCCTTTGAAAAGTCGATATTACTCTTCCTAATTCCCATTAAAGTTTTAGATCTCCTGCATCGAGGATCAATGTTCATTTCTAGAGTTTGGATAGGAAACTGAATATACAAGTTTTAGTTCATTTTAAAAATTAACAAACATACAAGTATTAAATTACAATTCAATATGACAATACCTCACCACATTTAAGTAATTCAATCTTATGGGTTGTGTGAATTGAGGTGTAGACATTAGTTGAACATCCTATTGTGGGGCCATAATAGTGGATGCCTCAATAGTTTATGCAAGAGTCTCTCCAATAATAGAGGGAAAAACACACCAATAAAACAAGTTAGATACTTTTAAATCAATATATGAAAATGACAACTCATATGTATAATGACCTCTTATTTAAGAGTAGGATATATGTGTACCTAAGAGATCAAAGATGTTGCCATGCTCATCCCTCTAGTCATAGGCTTCTCCAA
>SNQJ01S0059982.1:3850-17136 GCA_010110895.2 Picea sitchensis | reverse complement strand
GACCAATTACCTCATGGAGCAAGAGTCCTCTCCGATGCAAGCCCAGGCTGGTAGTGATGGAAGATGGTACCGCTGACAGGACAAAGCTGGCTGAGAAGAAGAAAGATGGGCCCTCCAGGGCCATGCTCAAATCGCTCCTGCTCTCGGTACTCCATGTCTAGGACCATGTGGGCCTCGAGACATGATCTCCTAGTTATCCCTAGATATCGGGGATAACAGGCCTTATTAATATTGACCTTTATTACATCCGAATATATTTCTCTACCTATGTGTGGGTTAGGACCCTAACAATGAAGATGGACAAGGGCACACAGGAAAGACAACAATTAAGAATGATGTTGTTCATTACTTCAAAAATTTCTTCAAAGCCTGTTCTATTGTTTTTACTAATGAACAGGTACAAGTAACAAGTCTTTTCTCCAGGATGGTAAATGATGAAGAGGCAAGTTCTCTTTATGAACCAGTCACTTTAGAAGAAATCAAATATGTTTCAATACTGTTCAAAAAAGACAAGAGTCCAGGCCCTGATGGCTGGACGGTGGAATTCTTCACATATTTTTTTGATTTGGTTGGCGAAGACCTCGTACAAATGATTTAGGAGTCTAAGAAAAGTGGTTCTATAACAGGAAGCTTAAACTCTACCTTCCTCTCCTTAATTCCAAAAGAAGATAAGCCAACAAATTTCGGGGACTTTAGACCTATTTCCTTATGGAATTTGTGCTATAAATTGATTTCCAAAATCATCGCCAACCGGATCAATACTATTATATATAGCACTCTCTCAGAAGAACAGTTAGGATTTTTGAAAGGAAGGAGGATACATGATGTTATTGGTATAGCTCATGAGTGCCTCCATAGTATAACAAAAAAGAAAACAAAATCTCTAATTCTCAAGATGGATTTGTGCAAATCTTATGACTGTATATATTGGGATCTTCTCAGGATGATTTTAATTCAAGTGGGTTTTGGCATTCAAATGAAAAAGGGGATTATGAGTTGTGTTTCTTCTCCTACTTATGTTGTTTTAATCAATGGTGAAACTACATATTTCTTTCGGAGTGGACGTGGTTTGCGTGAGGGTTGTCCACTATCTCCGTTATTATTCATCATGGTTATGGAAGGACTTAGTCTCTTATTAAAAAAGAGCAAAGAGGAAGAAAATATTTCTGGTATTAAAGTCTCCAGAATAATTAACATACTTCATTTATTCTTCGTGGACGATGTTTTAATCATGACAAAGGCAAATTTACAAGAGTGGATGGAAATTGATAAACTTATAGTTTTATTCTGTAAAGCCTCGAGTCTTCAAGTAAATGTTTCAAAAACATCAATCTTATTTAAAGGTTTATCTGATTCGGATCTTACCCCTTACAAATCCTTTCTACCTTACACTTTTTCATCCCTGGACACAAGTTTCAAATACTTGGGATATCATCTAAAGACTGGAGCGCAATGGGTGATAGATTGGAATTGGTTACTAACTAAAATGGAGAAAAATATTTCCCTCTGGTGAAATAAGTGGTTATCTTTGGGAGGCCACTATATTCTGCTCAAGTCTATCCTGGAGAGTCAACCTATTTACTGGATGTCTTTGGGGCTTATTCCACACACAGTTCTTAAACATATCCAAAAATTAATGTTCAATTTCCTGTGGAATGGAAACAATGAGTCCAATCATTACCACATTTGCAAATGGGATGTGTTATCTAGACCTAAATCCTATGGCGGATGGGGCTTTCGAAACTTATTTCTTTTCAATACAACATTGAACACCAACACTCTCTGACATGTTCTTAATCGATAAGGAATTTGGCATAATATTATCAAAGATAAATATCTACAAAACACAACCATCATCAATTGGTTTAGATCAAACAAAATTCAGCCTTCAAACAGAATTCATCCTCTAGGATTTGGAATAGCCTTTTAAAGTCATTCCATCTCATTACTCACTGGCTTAGTTGGGTTTCGGGATCTGGTCACCTTATCTCTATAGGTAGAGATCATATCTTGGGAATGGGAGACAAATCCCTTCTATCTCCTTATATTATTGAACATCTAAAGAGGAAAAAAATTATTGTACTAGCACAAGCAAAGGATCATAACACTTCTCATGACCTTATTGGAAAATGGATCGAGAGCACAGACCTAGAATTAAATGGATTGTTGGCAGTTGAATGGGACCTTTTTTGCAGAGCACTTATAGGAGATGGAGCTACTATTAGGGACACTCCAGATCAACTAATGTGGATAGGAGATAACTCATCCATAATTATTTCTATTAAAAGTGCTTATTTGGCTCTTTTTTCTACTTTTAATCTTCCAATTCTGGATAGTTGGAGGCATAAAATTTGGAAATGGGATCTTCAGCTTAAGATCAAACTTTTCATTTGGTTGGCGATAGATCAATTTTTTTTAACATGGGACATATTACAGAAAAAAGGTTGGGAAGGCCCAAGCCTATGTATCTTGTGTAAAATCAATTCAGAGGATATCAATCATCTATGTCTTGATTGTATGTTTACAAATAAGGTATGGGAAAGAATCAAAATTACACAAAAGATAAAAAGGAAGTGGGAAGGTAAGTCACTTTCTGATTGTTTTAATATATGGATTAAAGATAAAATTGTCTCTCCAACTCTTGTAGCTATAATATGTTGGTTTATTTGGAACGAAAGGAACAAATCTATTTTTGAGAATGACTTCCCTTCATCTCACTCTGTGGTTATCAAGATCTTGGGACTCTACAAGCATCAACCATCGACACAAAATTTCGCCCCTATAAGAGACTGTTTGGTCACACAATCAGATGGATTTTCTATCGCTTTTTTTGATGGGGCAACACCGAGTGATAAAACATTATGCGGAGCAGGGGGGGGTTATTAAATCTTATGACTCTTTAGTATATAAATGGCATATAAACATTGGTGAAGGCACAAATACAAAGGCAGGGCTCTTGGGAATATGGGCCACTCTTACTCTAGCTATTCATCTATCCCTCCCAAAACTCCAAGCTATGGGTGATTCCAGGGTAATTATAGATTGGCTCAACAATAGAGGAAATCCCCAAGCATGCACTATTGAAGGATGGAAGCTTATAACTAAATAAATTATAAAAAAAATCCAGGCTATTAGCTTCCACCACATCTTCAGAGACTTCAACAAGGAGGCAGAGCAGCTTTCAAAACAAGCACTTCATGAGCCTGAGGGAAGAATATCATATTATTCATGGGAACCTGGAGGCGCAGGCCCCATGAATTACTTGTCTATGTTTTGATATATCTACTTCCAGTTTTTAAGTAAGTTTATTTCTAGTTATACTAGTTTGCTTATGATCGTGTCCATCACGAGTATTTGCACCTCTGGTGATTAAATTTTTGAGTGATGTGTCTCCTTGAGCGATTGTATGAACTTAAAGACTATACTGTCCTTTTTACCTAAGCTTATTATCAGTCATGTTAAGAGTGAGCTTTTGCCATAAAAAATATCATGTAAAAAAAATTATATCTTAATATAATTTTGAGTTAATTTAAAAAAAAATCAATTTTATATGTCATTATCTAATATAGATTAATAAATGTTATAACATCAACTCTGCATTGCATGAAAAGTTTTTCTAAATATAAATTAATACATGTTATAATATTAACTCTGCAATATTTCTAAATTTAGATTAATAAATGTTATAACATTAACTCTGCACTATTTCTAAATTTGATGTTCATGATAACTTTTAAAGAAAACATTTTTAATAATTAAAATTTTAATATTTTTAATTTAATTTTGTAAGATAAAATAATAAAAATCATATATTAAAAACACATTTACAATAAAAATACAAAACATTTTTTTTCAATAATATGTAAAATTCTATTTTTTATTAAACAAAGTTTAATTATTTTAAAAAATGACATCCTTTTATTATATTAAATTGTAAACACATATTATATTATATTTTTATTATATTAAATTGTAATTATATATTATATTTATTGCATTGAAATATCGAATTGAAAATTTTAGATTAATGAAACATTAATACGTTAACTAAAACCCAATCATTATAAACAATGAAATTTTAAAGAATTTGAATGACTAAAATTTATTTACAAATAAACTATTAACTATCTATAATTTTATACCAATTAACTTACTAGGAATTCAAATAAGTAAAATTTATCTAACTTGTTACTTAAATTTATTTATCCTATATATTTATAAAAAAACCTTAGTGAAATAAAGTAAATTATTGTATACATTACATTTAAGTATGATGTATATAAGACAATTTTAATTCTTTTAATACAATCCTCCATTAAAATAAAATTAATAATATAAAATAGTGAAATAGACCTTTATACCAATTAACTTAGAAGAAATTTAAATAAATAAAATTTATCTAACTTGTTCGTTAAATTTATTTACTTATTCCATATCTTTATAAAAACCTTGGTACATAAAGTAAATTATGCCATACCTTACATTATAATGGTATATAAAATAATTTTAATTCTCATAATACAATCATCCATTAAAAAAATTAATAATACAATTATAAAAACCTTACTACGTAAAATAAATTATATAAATTATAAAGTAAATTACTATATACATTATATACATTACATTATAATGGTATATAAAACAATTTTAATTCTCATAATACAATCGTCCATTAAAAAAATTAATAATACAAAATAGTGTAGAGTAATACACGTTGCTTTCTTCTTTTTTTTCCACATGAAAAATTTCTCTATATATTCAAAAGGATATATAAATTTACAACGACGATCTCCGCCAAAGGGAGTCACAAAGAAAACACAGCTGATGGGGATAGCGCATCTAATTCGGCAAATAAGACCAAAGCCAAAAACAACATATGAAGCACAGCCACACGGCTGATGGGAATGGTATAGCTAATCCGGCAAAATAGACTTAGTCATAAAACGACATATGAACCAAAGCCACAGGTCTACAAGTGAGTCAACCAATCAGGAAATAAGAGGAGCTGCAAGAGACAGCTCAATGATGCAAATTCATAGACTGATGTTGATGGTGGGCCCAGCATTACCATCCACCCACTTTGTGTAGCGAAGGTGTCCCGGTGGCAAAAGCAATGCAATCTTGGAGAGGGAATCGGCCTCGCTATTGTCCTCCCTGTAGATATGTGTGACTTTGAGGTTCCTGAAACAGTGAGCTATCTCTATGGTTCGATCTTTCCAGCTCTCGAGGGCCACCGCCTTGAAGTCCGCTTGTCCCTTGAGCCAGTCAACGATAACATTGGAATCTCCCAAGAGAAGAAGATCGATGATATGCATTCGTCTTGCCAGGTTGAGGGATGCCCAAGCCCCCAACAGCTCAGCTTTCATGTTTGAACCTGCCCCGCAGTTTAGAGTCCAGCGATAGCTGGTATGAGTGTTTAGTGTAATAATCCCCCCCGCACCACAGAGAGATCCATTCTTTTGTGAAGCACCGTCAAACCAGGCGACCTCCCTGTCTTTAGGATAAACAAATCTGTGCCGGCGCTTTGTTAAAACGGGAGGCTGCGACTGTTGTATGTCTACCTTTGATAAAATTGTGTTCGCCACAAAGCTTGTAGAAGTTGGCTTCCCATCGAAGAGAGCAGCATTCCTGCATTTCCAGATCTGCCAGAGGAAGTGATATGGCAGCGATGCAAGAGAAGAGTGGGCTCTGTTCCAACGTTGGAGGCAGTCAAGGACACAGGTGCCCATCCACGTCAGGTAAAAGGGAAGTGATGGCTCAAGTAGCTGCCACACTACTCGGACAAATGGACAAGAGATGAACAGATGAGAAATTATTTCGCTCTGAAGATGACAAAGGTGGAAGCGACTGGGTCCCTCCCAGCCACGTGCCTGTAGATTCGGCCATACCAGGACACGATTCTCTATAAGAAGCCAGGTAAAGAGTTTTATCTTAAGAGGGCAATCAGCCTTCCATAACTGCTGGAAACGAACAGAATTGTCTACAGGCCAGTGGAAGGTTGATAGCGCCTGATAAACATTTTTTGCTGTTAGAACGCCTGATTGGTCTCCTCCAGTCCACAGGAAAAGGTCTGGTCTGTCATGTAAACAAATGCCAGCTGCCATAAGCTTCTTTGTTTAGCCTCTCCATTCAGGCTGTAAATCAGCCTCCAGCTGTAGCTCATCTCCACTGAGCCAATGATTGCCGAGCAGACCTCCATTTGACGGGGAGATAAATTGATTAAGAAAATACAGATTTCTGCTGTGTAAGTGTGCTAAAAGGGGAGCTGAGAGGAGGGCACTTCTTCCCAGACCGAGAATGTAGTCCCTGCCAACTTCAATCTGCTGTCCAGTTCCCCGATTCCAGGAGATCCACTGTAGAATGATCGGCAGAGTCAAGGAGAGATGTTTCCAGATTATAGAGCCTTTGTTGGGACAATCCGATGCCGATCTGAGCCAGATATGCACTGGGAGAGAAGGGTAATACTTTGCTTTAATGACTGAATTCCAGAGACCGGGTTTCATAAGGATCCTCCAAAAAGTGTTGGCCAATAGCGCCCTGTGGAAGAAGGGAAGGTGCCTGAGACCCCAGCCTCCCAAAGTCTTTGGTCTTGAGATCAAAGTCCAATTGCAAAGATGAAAGCCTTTGTTGGATTTACTGCCAGACTAGAGAAAGGAGTAAATCAGTTGTCGGAGCGACTTCAGGATCGAGGCCGGGATGTGTGCAAGCGCCATCCAGTACACCGGGAGGCTTTCCAAAACTGATTTTATAAGAATGATTTTCCATTAAAAAAATGATTCAGAATGTGTACAGAGATTCACACGTTTTGATGGTTACATTCAAATACTAAATCCTTTTAACTACACGGAAAGGCTTTATGGTGAATATCTTAAGGACCTACAATAAATCACTTTGAGTAGTGAAAAATAAACATAAATTTAAAGATTTCTGAATAGGTTAATTTTTTTTTTAAGGGTTGCCAAATCTATAAACATACCCTGATAACGAGAGGAATAGAAAACAGAAAAACTATTTTCACATAATAAAAAGGTTATTATTAAAAAATACTCCAGATTATTTTATGATAAACAAAGTTATTATTACAAAATTGACGAGTGTATTTAAAATATTAAACTTTTGCTTTCTTTTCCATGCAAAAACATTAAATTTGATGATAAATATTCATTCATAATATTACATAAAAGTTGATAAATAGATATAATGGTAAGAGAAAACACACAAACAATGGCAATTAATATATTAATTTAATTTAAGAAAAAAGTACAAAGAAACTGGTTAATTATTTGTAATTTATTTTTATTAAACAATTTATTTAATTTTTTATGTCATTTTCTATTAAATTTATTGGTTTAATAATTTATTTAATTTTTTTTCCAAACATTTGATTAAACAAACACTTTAATGGTGAATGATGTGAAAGTATTCTTTTGTTGTGAATTTTTTTAGATAAAAAAACTTGAGAGATTTGATTCCTAGTTAACATGGATCTACACGTGTGTAGAATTATACATCTCCATCATATAGAAAAACACACCATTAAAATGTTTTAACCATAAGAATTATATATATATATATATATATATACACATTTTGCTTAAGATGGACATTGAAATATTTAATTTATGGTTCACATTGAAGGAATTACACATCTCTCTGATACTAGAAGTAGAAATTAAATATTTTTTTTTATTAAATATTTTATAAGATTTGTTTTACTTTCAATTGCTTTGTGTACACACAAAAAGCAATATGGTGATCTTGGAAAGCTTCTCTTAATGATTTTGAAGCATCTAAAGAATTGCAAGTAATCTCTTACCTTCTTAAGGTCTAATAAACATGTGGATGTTAATCATAATAGTCATATATATATATAGATATAGATATAGATATAGATATAGATATAGATATAGATATAGATGATATTGAAACATTTTACTTGTGTGAAAATTGAAATATTTTTTTGTTATTGATATTTTTTAAATGCCACCAGTCAACTCCATATTAACCATGGAAAGAATTACACATTTCCCTCGTAATATTTTTTACTTTCATTTTCTTATCTCTCTATATAAAGTTTATATACAATTATTTTACTCAAGGTGGACATTCAAATATTTTACTTATGACCCATATAGAAATATTTTTTTTAATACCATGTGTCAACTCCATGTTGAGCATATAAGACATTGAAATATTTTATTTATGGTATATATAGAAAAAAATGTTTTTATTAATTTTTTTTAAAGGTCACTACTCAATTCTATGTTGAACATTGAAAGACTTATATATCTCCCTTATACTAAGCTATACAAAGCCTCTTTCAACACAAACATAATATTACATAAAAATTGAGAAATAAATATACTAATAATAAAAAAAACTCTAAATCTTGCAGTATTAAGATTGAATAATTAATATATTGATTTAATTTAGGAAAAAACCACAGAAAACTTGTTGCTTAATTTGTTGAATGAACAACTTATTCAACCTTTCATCTTATTAGTCCATATCGAAGGCGTAGAGGGACTATAGCGATCGATAATTCATTGACTTCATATTACTTTGTGGTTTGACTACAAATTTTTGCATACTTTCTAATGTTTGAACTACAAAAGTAAAAGCATTATTTTATATATATTAAAAACACCCATATATGTCATGATCTGATTGGATGATAGATTTGAGGTCTTATTGCCAGCTTCGCTATTCCCAATGAATTATATGTTGCCATATCCAAAGTTTTATCATGTATGGTGCTTTTCTTAATTTGTACTATTCGTATTGAAATGTTTAGATATCCAAAGTTTGTACTAATAGATTTGAGGTCTTATTGCACATGGATAGTCAGTTTTCATATTACTTTGTCGTCTCACTCAAAATTGTTTTTTACCATAATCTCCACTGTTGGAACTATTATTATTATTATTATTATTTTATTACTATTACTATGTGTGATTTTTTCTTTATTGTTGTGTGCTTCGAGATTCTTTGTCATTATTGCATACGTAAAAAGACCTTCCACGCTGCATTATTTCTTAACTGTTTGCACAGGGTGACACCCTTCGACGGTTCTGACAGTCTTAAGTGTTTACCTAACAGGTCTCGCAGCCTTAAATGTTTATTGTATAGATGTGTTGCAATATAGTTTCGTTCCATTTTTTTGATGGTGTTGTTTGCAATGAAATTGTGCAAAATTCTTCTCCACCGGCATCACTGGTTCAGTGGTTGATTCTTGTTCGTTGGTTCATTCCATGCTTCTTGTTTTTGTTTGATTCAACTTTGCAAAGTTGAGGTCCTGCAGTTGCAGTTGGACCTCTTCATGGTTGTTCACTGGTTTGTTTTTCTTCAACTTTGCAAGTTGTTGGACCTGTTGTTGTGGTTTGCAAGTTTTGGGGCTGAGCTCTTGTCATCCCTCGTTGACGGGTAAGTTTTCCTGCCATTGTTTCGTTGCTATTATTTTTTTTCTACTTGGTGTTTTTCACCTTGCAGACAAGAGTTTTCAATGGTAGCAGTCCCTGCCTCGAAATTCTGTTGCAGGACATCTTTTTGTGTGGTCTTATTTTCTGTTCCTGGAAACCATGTGTCTTCATATGCCAATTTCCATGTCATGGATATTGTGCCATACCTGTTTCGAAAATTGCAATGCAAAGGGGTTTAGAAAATGAATTCGGAGTTGTCACAAGGGGGAACCATCTGTTGGGGTGTAGTGACAGAGAATGCTTTTATTCTGTGGGTCAAAAAACTCCGTCCACCTGTTGCCTTTGTCCTGTCCTTTCTATTTTGCAGAACATCTTCTACCTCTAAGAAGCTTGTAGGATGCACACCATGAATAGGTTCAAATTGGTCTTTGTGCTCAACAAATTTATAATGTTATTTATTTCTGTTGTTTCTTCTTTTTGGTTCACTGTTCAATGAAGGTTTGTTTTCTTGTCATCTTTTGTGGTGACTAGGGGGAATTGAATTTGACAAGAAGAAGGTTGAAGGATACATACCAAGATTGGTACGTAGTTCCGTGCTTGTAGTTTTCTATTTGTATTTTTTTTTTCGTTTTATTCTTTTTTTCCCTTTTCTCTGTTTTCATACAAACTGAAAATAGCTGAGAAACAACTTGAAAATCACAGTTTAAGAGATGAAACAAGTAATATATGTTGAGTCGTATGAAATAGATACACACTCCATTATACATGACAACATTGACGAGGTGTTGCATAACAATGGGCTTTTTAGATTGGATGCATTCTCGTATACTGTAGGAGATTGCCTTTTCGATGCATTTCAGGTTCTACTGCATTTTCGTTATTCCTTGATCGACCTGAGCAATGGATTGATAGATTATTTCTTGGTATGTTTAAAAAATGGCAACGCTGAGGAATTGGAGTCATATGAATACGAATTGGAATCTGATTTTCTTCGGTAGTTGGATGGAATACATGATGTCACTACATATTTTTCAAAGATGCGGTTGTTTGCATCTCCAATTCTACCTGCACATGAGAGAGGACTTTGGGGAGATACATTTTGTATATGGTGGTTGTCTAAATGGCTCAATATATCAATTGGAATATGGTCATTGACAAGAAAAACAAGATATCTATTATTCAACAAAACCTCATCTAGCAATCCATATTGCATCTTGTTCCATGATGCCAATCCTGTCAGTGATCGTTATGAACCACTACTGTACAGAAAATTGTCCATATGCAATCTTGGAGGACCTCATATTTACTTTTCCCTCATTTGCAAATACCTTGAATCGCAGTGGAAATGGATTATGCATCGCATAGACTGCCATGGTTTGCAGATAGAAACAATTGTTGTATCTAGCTATGGATATAGTCTGTTCAATGAAATTTGTTGCTTGGTAGAAACATATTTCGATGTGCATTCGTTGTGGATTTACACTGTACAGTCCTTTTGCAATGCAATTATAGGCGGAAGCCAACAGGCTTTTAGCTACTTGCATTAACACCTTTCGCCATATCTCCTAGAAAATATGCCGGCAATTGGAAGTTGGCAAGAATACCTTGTAAACATGGCACTGCCATATGAAAAAGGAAATGTGGAGGGTGGAAGATTATGTTTGCAATGGCTATCATATTCAGAGTAAATATACAGGTTTGGTCGGCCCTGCCAGATGGCACTGTCCATTCCTACTCTATTGATTCAAATTACGATCGAACAATTGACATCCTCTCATTGAAAACAGATACGACACATATCCATTATCAACCTTTGCTTGGACATATCATTTTTTCAGGGTTCAATGTCCATGCCACCCAAACCGCATCGAATCTGCATATGCATGGCATGATTTTTAATGAGAATGAAACTCCTCCCAGTTGCAATAAGGCCATACATGGCTTAAACAAAAAATGTAGGCTAAGTTATCACAACTTGAAAAAGATCATGTGTGAAATTCGTTCCAGTTGTTATGAGGCCATACAGGGCTTAAATAAAAAACGTAGACTAAGTTATCACAACTTGAAAAAGTTCATATGTGAGAGAAAAAAAAAACATTGGTGGTATAGGAAATACTGTCATTCCAGGGTCCAGCGTCAATGCCAGCCAAACCACATCGAATGTGCATAAGTGTCGCATGTTATTTAATTAGAGTGAAACTCATCCCAGCTGCCATGAGGTCATCCTCCCCTTGAACAAGAAACATAGACTAAGTTACCACAACTTGAAAAAGGTCATACGTGAGAGAAACAAATACAATTCTACGCTTCCTTCTAGAGAGAAACTGACATATCACAATCTAAAAAAATATGTACGTGCACAACACAATAGAAATAGGTACGGTCACATATCCCACAATGGTCATGCAACTGTACAAGAGGAAAAAATCACATTTTGTGGGCTAGAAGCAACACCGTGCACTACTACCAATGAAAACCAACAAACACTTTCTACCCATACTTCCATGTGGAAGAAAGATGAAAGACTGACCTACATGAAACAAATCAAAGACACTACTTCCATTGCATGTGAAATTTGCAATCAATTGAATTTCGCAAAAACTAGTAAGTATTTCACACTTGATTTGGAATAATAATACCTCCGCTTGAAATCACATGATAAAACATTTTCCATTGGAAAAATTTGTCTTCCATGCAAACGGTCGCTTGAAAATGGAAAACTCCCACAATTTGCAACCCATGACCAAATAAGATGTAATACACCACTACCAGATGTAAGTGCACTTACAGAACTTTAAGAGAGACTTATGTCTTTGCGAATTGCATTTTCACAAATCATGACCTGGGGCTATAAACGACCCCAGATGGGCTTAACAGGATCAATTATTAATGTGCATGTTCAACTAAATGTTGTGCAAAAATCCTTGACAAAACTCATTAGCGATACAATGAAAATTGTTTTGGCTCTCAAAAGACGCTTTCAATACAAAAATGTGTATTAGATAGTTAAAGTGCATGTACATGTTGTTATGAAAGAATTAAAAGAATTATGTTCCAAGGCCCTGTACAAAGCACATAACATTTGTATAAATGAGAACTGGAATAGTGTTCTTGGAGAAGAGGATGAAAACTCTGCAGAGACTCTCGAAACTGATAGTGAATTTGATACAAGTGATGAATGAGAGAATGAAACACCTGCTGAGACATTGGTGCATGGATTCACTAATTCACAGTGCATTCGTGACTTGCAAGACAAGATTGTCGAAATTGCACTTGCTGAGGGGCAACGTCCACTTGGAATATTCAAGGACAAATTCGATGAGGAAATGAACTTCCCAACACTCTTCTATGGAGATCCACATCAAACTGACATTAAATAACGATTCATTTACCATAAAATAGTTTGATGGGAGCTGCTACATTCGAGCAGTGACTTCTCCTGTCACATAACAATTTTTTTTTTCAAAACAATGCGCATAATAATAGAGCAGGTGTTGTCTTTCATGTGGGTTCAAATAAGAAAAGGCCAATTATAAGGAAGAAATTTTTTGGCCAAGGATGTCAAGTACAAAGTAAACCTAGAAAAAATATTGAAATATGATATTAGATACATAGATTTCAAAAACATTTGCATCTCTCCTGACTATTTGCAACAAAACAAGAAAACTGTTTTTGCAATGATCTGACAATTGGGCCCGCCAACATTTTTCATCACATTTACAAGTGCGGAGCATTGCTGGGATCCATTGGTGGCTGTGATATCTGACTTGCATAGGAACAGGAAACGTAAAAAGCAAACCAATACACTGGAAAATAATGACATTAACTACCTCATAAGAAAATACCCAGTGACATGTACTCGCT